>JAKSZT010027969.1:103701-118157 GCA_026826555.1 Tolypeutes matacus | reverse complement strand
TGGGAGCTAAGCTCCTCCCCAGGTATGTGTTGAGAGCTCCTTCTTTTGCTTCTGAGAAGGAAAGAAGGTTCTCCAAGGGGATGGGTTGCAGCTTTGTTTCTTAGGTGGGGTCAAAAAGACCTGTTGGCTGCCATATATTCTGTCCACTCCTGCCCACTGTCCCCCACTTTCAATGCATTTTTGGTTCTGCACCCTTCATTGGCAGTTATCGGACATTTCCAAGCTCCCGTACCTCATTTGGGCATTCCCAGAGAAGAGAGCAGGGCTGTGCACCCTGGGTGCTGGCTGTATTTGCTTTTCCAATTCCCTTTGAGAGCTTGATGGAGCTGCTGGGCTTTGTGGCTCCCCAGGCTTCTCTGTGTTCAATGCATTAAATTAGAACAGAAGAAAAGCTGAAGGCCATTGTTTTGCACATTCATCTCTAGTACATAGAAAAGGGACAAGAAATATAAGAAAGGAAGTAAATAAAATAGAAAACACACATACCAGCAAAGCAACACACAGAGACCAACAAAGTTGGTTCTTAGGAAAGTTATTTTAAAAAAAAGACAGTTTATTGTGACCAAAGTGATTGATAAGCTGAGAGATAAAATTAACAAAAGACATCAAGATTTGCAAGGGGACATACCCCAAAATATGACAAGGCATTGTTGTGAACAAGTCAGACACTTGAAAATTTAAACGAGATGGACACGCATTTCTAGAAAAGTATAACATACTAAAACTGACTTAAAAAGAAGTAGAAAGCCTGAGTTTAGACCTTTAGCCATGAAATAAATCAACTCACACAAGTATTTCCAAAAGCAAACACCCTGCCTAATCAGCTTTACCAGCAAGTTCTACCAAACAGTAACAAAAAATGATTTGCAAATTATTACACAAAATAGAGAGGGAGGTGGGATTTTAGAGTTCATTTTGTGAGGTCAGGTAACCTTAATGCCAGGGACAATATTAGAAATGAAAATTACATATCAATTTTCCTTCTGATCACAAATGCAAAAGTTTCTTACAAAGTGGGCCAAATGAAAGACAGAGCTATTTTTAAAAAAAGACAGTTTATTGTGACCAAATAGAGTTCATCACAGGAATGAAAACTTTGTTAACATTAGAAAATCAATAAAATTTCCCAGATAAAAGGACAAAAATCATGCCTGAAATGCAGGCAAATGTGCCTGATAATATTCAACAACCACTCATGATAAAAGTTTTTAGCAAACTATGAAAAGAAAAAGATTTTCTTCATGTGAATAAAGGCCTTTTATAAAACACCTACAGAAATTTGCATCCTTAACAGGAACTTTCATTCTGAGATGTAGGAACAAGACAAAGATGTTTCCTATGATCACTACTATTTAAAATATTCTGAAGATCGAGATGATATGGTAAGACATGGAAAAGAAGTTTTATTAAAAAAGTTATGTAAAGAAAAAATAAACCTCTCATTATTTGCAGATGATATCATATTTAGAAAAAATTACCATACACAGATAGATTAGTAGAATTATTAAGCTCTATAGTAAAATGGCTGGATGGAAAATCTATACTGAAAGTTAGTTATATTTCCATAAACCATTTAATAAAGAGATAAAGACATTTTTGGAAATATCACATTTATAATAGAATAAAAACATCAAGTACCTGGGAATCAATCTAACAAAGAAAGTGTAAAACCCTTATGGGAAAAAATTATAAAACTTCATTGAAAGACATATTAGTTTTCTCTTGCTGTGTAACAAGTCACTGCAAACTCAGCAGTTTAAAACAATGTGCACTTATCATCTCTCAGTTTCTGTGGGTCAGTGGTCTGGGCACGCCTTGCCTGGGTTCCCTGCTCAGGGTCTCAACAGACTGCAGCTGCAGCCATGTTGGTCAGGCTGCGTCCCTCTCTGGAGCTGGGTCCTCTCCCAGGCTCACACTGCTGCTGACAGAATTCAATTCCTGTATGTGTAGGTCTCAGGACCCTCTTCTCATGCGATTGGGCAGGGGCTGGTCTTAGCTCATCAATGCCACCCACAGTTCCCTGCCCTGTGGCCGCTCCCACATCCTCTCAAACATGGCAGCCTACTTCCTTGAGGACGGCAGGCAAGCCTCCCACCAAGATCTGCCAACATGGCAGCATCATCCCGAGAAGGACTCTTCCATCACCTTTGCCATATTATGTAACCAGATCAAGGCAGTGATATCCCATCACATTTGCCAAATTCTATGGCAAGAAGCAAGTCACAGGTTCCTCCTGCACTCCAAGGGAGGGGGCTTCATAGTCACCCACGGGAGGCCCCCTCAGGGTGTGTCTGCCACACACACTAGAGAAGACCAAAGTCAATGGGAAGATGTTCCAAGTTCATGCATCGAAATAATCGGTATTGTAAAAGCGTTGACTTTCTCATAATGATCTGTAGATTCCTTGCAATCACATTGAAACATCTCCATCAGTTGTCTAGAATGTATACGAAAATACATAGAGCTAAGGATCACCGAGGCACTCTTGATGAAGGAGAACTTCTTCCACCAGAGAAGCAGAGAAATAAAGAGGCACAGCAATTGAGGCAATGTGGAATTGACTAAGAGAAAGAAAACTAATGGGAGAGAAAGAGAGGACCTGCAAGCTGGGGTAACACAGCAGAAAATAGTCTGGCATTACCTGATGCAGACTTCCTTTGACCCAGCTCCCACGTGCAGGTAGACACCCCAGAGGACCCCACATGCACAGGTTCACCAGCGCCCCGGTTTAAGAATGTCTAGGCATCACCGTGCATAACTGCCCAGATATTCCTCCACATTGCGGTGGATACTTGTGTTGTGCTACATCCTCATAATGTGAATATTTCAGCAATGAAAAGACCAAAATGAAAATACACACAGCAACAAGAACAAGTCCTAAAACCACGGCTTGCGGCAGACTAAGCGCAGTATGGTTCCTTTTATCTGACACTTGGAAAGAGGCAAAACAAAGCTGCATTTTAATGGATGCCAGCTTGGGAACCTAAACTATATATTGAAAAAGTAAAATGAGAAAGTAATGATCCCTGAAGGACAGGATGGCAAATACTTACGGCACGGGGGGCAGCACGTCCTGGGAGATGACGTATGTCTAGGGGCTCCTGGGGAGCTGAGAATAGGCTGTTTTTTTAGACAGGTGGGCTCGCTTTGCAGCGGTTTATATTCCTATGCGTTTACATTTTGTGCCGTTTTCTGCGTGTGTTGGTTTCACACACACGATTCTGATGGCGCCAGAATCAGAATTTATCTGAATTGTGAGTTTATCTTTCCTTACCAACGTTGAGTTTCCAGTTTGGGAGGGATGGATGGTCACTTCATCCTGAAGACTCTATGCCACGGGGACCCCACCACGCAGCCAGCAGTTCAGGGGCGCAAAACATGGGTGTCGCCGGCGGGGTCAAGGAACTCGTGTTTTAGGTGGAAAGCCTGACTCATCTCACGAATGGCGTGAAAGAAAGGGTCCCCGACAACACCTCTGAAGGCGAGCTCCCAGCCTTGCTGTGCGATTCGGTGTGGAAAAACCAACGCTAGCGGGGAGGGCCTCACGCAGGCCAGCGCGCTGCACCCCCTTATCTGAAGCGGGTGGGCTCTGACCTCTGGTAACCCGGCATTCTTTGCACCAGAGCGTCTGGTATTAAAGCGATCGCTTTCATGCTCGCCTAAGTGCTATCACATGTTCCCTCTGCTCCCGCAAGCCATTCCCACTGTCGCGGCGCCCGGCGAGCCGATCATGGCATACTGAAGGCAGGACACCGATGGACGTCAGAAAGGCCGCGCTGGCCTGCCGGCCGCCTGGACACCGTGTGTGACCTGCTCGAGCGCGTGGAGCCAGCACTGGGCATCAGGGGTCCTGCTTTCACCACAGTGTCCGACGTGAACCAGAACTGGCCGTCTGCAGAGGCACGGCCCCCCACAATGCCGAAAACAAGGCGTTTGAGCTAAAAAAGCGGGGCCTGGCGGGCTTATGAAGAATCAGAGTCTCATTTCTTTTACGAGCCCTCTGCTCTGGACAGGGCTGTGCCGAGGCAGCTGAAATTAACAGGAAATGCGGCGGCACGGCGGAGCTTTGTGCGCCCGGAGCTCATCTCAGCAGTGGCGGCGATTCATGATGAGTTTCAGGAGGACCTGGACTTTGAGAATTCCTCCGGCATTGCACACGTTCTCCTCAACCTGTGGCGAACGGGTATTATTCAGTTATTCCCAGGCTTCTTCTTTTTTTTTTTTTTTTGCATTCATTTAAAAAATTCTCAAGCGCTCACTATCTTCCAACCTGCGAGAGCCTTTTTAAAAAGTTTTCTGCAGTATTTCGCCTCCTTTTGGGTGGCTGGTTCCACGGTGACCCCCCAGGCCACCTTCATTTCCAGCAGCCACAAGAAACCACGAAATTACAAAAAGAAACAACAGGGAGGGCGGTGAGCTGCGAGGGGTGCCAGACCTTCTGCCGTCAGAGGGTATCAGAGCACAGCTCCGTTTCATGGCACCGACGCTCCAGAGCCCAGACGGAACGGACGACAGTTCCTCGAAAGGAACGAGGCCACGGGGCGATGTCTGGACTTTCCAACGTCTCTACGGCTTGCTGCAAACCGTCAGGGGCCACTGCCTGGGAGCTACTGGCGCAGACGACGCCAAATTCACGCACACACTTCCCGCGCCCTCCTGTCTGGGATGTGGGTTTGGTTCCCTGCGTCCTCCTTCCGGCGTCACTCCCCGCCTGTGGGGCTGGGGGCTGGCTGGTGGCCCTCGCTGTCCAGGGCACTCCACGGAATGCCTCCCTACACGTCAAACGGCTCCCAGTGGACGCACCGCCCCCTTCTCAGCCTCAGCCCATGCTCCCTACCCAGAATCTGCACCCCAAGCCTCTCTGGGCCCCCCTTCCCGTGGCACACCCCTCGGCCAGCTTTGGTTCACAGCCTTCCCCGCAGGCCGCCTCCTCCACCTTCCGAGGCACGGCCATGGCTCGGTCTGGGTGCTTCGGCCTCGGCACTCTGAGTGATCCAGCCTCCGGCACCCCTGTCGTCACACCTTGGTTGGGTTCGGGGCGGGGGCAGAGCAAACACCTGCACAGGAGCCGCCAGGTGTAGCCGAGACGCCTTGGCTTGTGGCCGCATCTTTTTGCCTGCGTGTCTGTGTCACTTTCCCGCTTCTAGAGAGAGCCCCCTCATTCTATGTGCGGCCTCGTTTAGTTTAATCCCATCCGCAGGGCCCCTATTTCCCAATGAGGCTGCGTTCGCAGTTACTGGGTCTTTGGGGGGACACAATTAACCCCTAAAAGCCTGGAAGGTGAAGAACGCCAGCATCACCTGGGTCCCGCGTGGCCCCGCGGCACCTGCCTGGGAATTGCCGCGGCGAGGCCTTGGAAGGC
Organism: Tolypeutes matacus; assembly: GCA_026826555.1. Lineage (NCBI taxonomy): Eukaryota > Metazoa > Chordata > Mammalia > Cingulata > Chlamyphoridae > Tolypeutes > Tolypeutes matacus. The sequence goes on along the minus strand of JAKSZT010027969.1, from coordinate 112,795 downwards.
GGCAGCTCGAGGCCAGGACACGAGGGTGCGGCCTGGGAAACGGGAGGGCTCTGTGCCTTGCCACATGTGTGCTCGAATAAAATGGGCTGTTGTGGGAGGGGGGAGGCAAATGAAGGTCATTTTATTTTCTGTTTAATTCATCTCCGCAATTTTCAGATTAGCTCCTGTAAAAATATATATGTCCATAATTTTTTAAGAAATCAGTGCATAAACCCATCAACAAATAAAGACGAAATAAAAGCGGACGGTAGAAGCCAGTGAGACGGCAGGATTTCCAGAAGCCCAGGCTTGCAGGCGGAGCTCATCAGGGGCGAAGCGTCTGTGCAGAATGTTCTGTGTTTTGGGGAGAACTCGCCTTCACTCAGCCGAGGGCTTTCAAGAAGTCGATGGGCTGGACCTGCCCCCCGTCTTCTCGAGACCCTGCCCCCTGGCTCACAGGGAGACAGTCCCCCTGAGTAGCTGAGGCAGGATGCTAAATATGTCTCCTGGCTGCCTCTCCGCCCCCAGTCAGTGGCTGGACAATTTAACAAAAACACAAGAGATGGAGGGCACGTGAGACACTTGGGAGAGGCTGGAGCTCGCCAGCTGAGACTTACCCACGGGCTTCTGTGTTTTACGGGACAGTCAGAGGGCAGGAGGCAGAGTGGTATCCTGCAGATTCCTGACCTGTGCTCATCCCAGCCCACCCGCTCGCCTGTGCCTGGGGCCCAGGGTCCTTTCCAGGAGCCTGAGGCCCCAGATACGATGGCGATGGGTGCACCTACCGCCCTAAAATCCCGAGCGATCCTGAGGCTTGCAGAGTGCAAACGCAAGCACAGTGGTCAGCCTCGGCTTGGATGGGCGATGGGAGGGCTTGCCAAGAAGGACAAGACACGAGGCCATCTGTCTGGGGGCTCCTGACTTGCACGGAGCATGGAGGGTACACCTGCTTGCACCTGGGGTGCAGGTAAGACAGGTGTTGGGGGGGTGGTCCCTGTAGAAGGTCCACCAGAAAATGAGTGGAAGCAGCAGGTGGCTCGGGTGTGGAGAGCCTGCAGGATGCCAGCGTTTTTGCCACTTGCGGCTCCTCGTTCTCCACGAAGGTGGCGCACGCCAATCCATCTGATGAGCCCGGGGAAAAGGATGGGGTTTGAGAAACCGCCAGATAGCAAAGGCCTTCCAGCTCGTCCAGGTAACAGACTCGCTTGTGGGATTTTTTATTTTGTGCAAAACCGCAAATGCCCTCTGTCTGTAGAGACAGAGGGAATCTCTCCGGTGCAGTCGGTCTGAGTTGAATCCGTAGCTCTCAGCACCTTTGCTCCATCACCCCCTAAACCCTTAATTATTTAATCCCCCTGCTGGGATGGTCCTAGCGATGGGGAGGTCCCTGGGCTGGTGTCTCTGCTGCTTCCCCGAGGTGACTCCAGCACCTGGAATAGGGTCTGGCACCCAGCAGCACCTCAGCAGTGCGTGTGTCCTGGGAAGGTGCTGCCTTCTTTAGGGAGCCTGGGCAGCTGGTGGTCAAAGACGGGCTTGGCTCCATTCCAGGGCCAGCGCCAGCCTGCCCTGGTACCTGGCTCTTTCTCCGACTCGGGCGTTGGTGAGCTCTGCCGTTCGGGGTTTCTGTGAGCACCTAAAAGGCCGTGTGGACCGAGGGCCTCTAACGGCTTTCTCCTGCCACAGCCCACAGCTAATTCCCAAGGGAAGGCAGCCCTTTCCAGGTCAGGGATCCTACCTGAGCCAACCTCTGCACCCGCACTGAGGCCCTTATGTCCTTGGGCAGCTTGACAAAGCCAGGGAGGCGCCAAACCTGCTTGCCGAAAGAGGTCAGCTTTACCTGGACGTGGGAAACGGCAGGGTTTCGTCTGGATGGGGGGACGACTCGCCTGCGTCCTGCCCGGCTGCTGCCGCACCCGGAAAAACTATTTCAACCGCGGCGCGGTCCGCGGGGCCTGCGCCCTGGCGCTCCGCACGCAGCGCAGCGCGGTTATGAAAAAAAATATGCGGTGCTTGCGGTTCGCGTGGTGACCGCTTTGTTTTCCCTGTGATTCATCACGCGGGGTGTCAGCCCTGACGGCTCCAAAAGAGTATTTTTGAACACCTCTTTATCTGACAGCTTCATGCATCATAAAGTAGCAAATAGAATTAGATCAAAGTGTCGGAGGCACTGTCGGCTTGGCGAGGTGCGCGAGTGTGTTTGCGTCTTTATCCGCTGGTGACAGTTCCTGTTAACTGGCATTAAGTTGGGGAGGGCTGGGAGGCGGGGTGGGGAGCGGGGAGGGGGGCCTGTCTGGCTTCCTTTCATGAAGGTGGGCACAGAAGCACTCGCTTCGGAACGCCTGCCCCTGCTCGTGTGTGCTGCCCCTGACATCTGCGATTCCTTTGTCCCCCCGCGCGGGGTCCCAGGCGGTCCCGCAGGCGTGCCAGGCGGGAGACGCTCCTATCCCGCCCTGCGCAGCTCACACGTGCTCCCATAATCCCGACTTTTGTTTAATATGCGCAGAGAGGGAGAAAGCCCCCTTAAACAATGGAGTATTGTCCATCTGGCGCTTGCCAGGTCCCCTGAATTAGCGTGATGGATAACAGGTTTACGCGCAGCCGACCTCGGCTCACGGGGCACCGTGTGCTCTTAGGAAAGCAGAACATGAAAGAGGTGAAGGAGGAAAATGATTGGGGGAGAGAAAAATAATGTCGGGTGTGCTGGGGAAGGGGGAGGAGGGAGATTCCAGACTTCCATTTTTTGAAGTTCAGGACTTGCGAGCTGGTGACGCTGTTTTCACAGCTATTGGGAAATGAAGACGGAGGTACTTCAATGTGGGGTAGACTCTTCAAGCAAACTACCCCAAGATGTCCTCCTTCATCTTGGCAAATGAGGTGTCTTTTAAAGCACATGATGATCCATGAATATTTTTAAATGCCAGGAGTTTAATGAAACTTTAACTGGTAGGGGCATCGTTCAAATGCAGGGTTCCTTTTTTAAAAAAGTGCTGATACTTTCGGAATTCTGTTTTCCTCAGGCTGGGGTTGGAAAAAAATTAATGAGTTCTTCCGAGTTTTACACACGATAAACACCTGTTCATCTCTCAGCATTCTAGAAATAGCTTTTCATTATAAAATCCTCTACAATGAAGAAATGTTCTGGCTGAGTTCTCGTAAGGCAGATTTTCATGGTTCGTTTCTCTAGAAGAGGGAAGTGTTCAATTTGTCTTGATGCTGAGAAGGTATTCCCAGTTCATCTCTTTAACTGTGAGACAGGCAGGTGGAGGGCAGAAGCGGCTGGAGCACTGGCTCAGAAAAGAGAAGCAGGGAGGGAGTTGCTTATCTGGTCAGTTTGGACATCAGAAGAGCTGGGAGGCAGATTTGGGTAACAGGTTTATCCATGGGGGAAGATGCTAACACAACTTGTGTCCCCAGCATCCGATGACACCATCCCAGATTTCTTGAAAGTAGCATCCAGCGCCCAAAAGGCAAGCCCCCATATTGGAAATGAATTTTGGCCAAGGAAGTACCAGAAGAACTTTGAAAGGTTTTGTTAATAGACATGCATAAATATGGAGAACATATTGCATTGAGAAGTGCCAGCTCGTCATTTCCTTCTCCTAGAGACAGAAAACAACTTCATATCTGTGTGTCCTGAATGCCTGGCCCAGACGCCTTCCAAGACTGAGCTTGATTCTTGGCCCTTCTGTCCCCGCTCGACCTCTCTGGTGTCCATCCGCTATTACCAAGTCAGGATAAATACTTGACAAGAGGCAGGATGGATTAAAACCCCTGGTTATCCACAAACCTCCTCCAACCCCCTCCATCTTTCCCAGCCATATCTCGTTCTATTTTTTCACAGGCAATAAAAAATAAACAACTTCCAATCATTCTCTGCTTTTTAGCTGCTATTCTCCCTTTTACGTTTCTTCTCTTTTTAAAGCAGAGTGGTTTACTTTTTCTTGCTCTACGGGTAAGGTTTTACTTGTGTGTACCCCTGCACTGACGGACAGATGGTGTATTAACAGCAAAGTGACAAGTGTACTCCCCTGAGAATAGTATTATCAGAAACCCACTGCTGTGATGGTAATTCTTTGAAAATATTTCTTAAGGGGCATTTTTCTAAAAACAAATCAATTTTATTGATATATATTAATAAAGCATACAATTCGTCCAAAGTGTCCAGTCAATGGTATTTGGTATAATCACATAATTGTGCATTCATCCCTTCAATCATTATTAGAGCATTTTCATTATTTCAATAATAAACCAAGAAAAAGACAAACAAGAAAATTCCTCACCTCTCAACCTCTCTGGGCTTCCCCCATTGTAAATGGCTGCTGTTTTTGTCTGTTCTTCCAAGCTATAAAATCAACAGCTTTTAGTATAATCACAGCCTTGTATGTTCATTGTCTCAAAAATTTTAGAACAATTTCAGTATTCCAAAAAGAAAGAATGCACACCCTTAAGGGACATTTTTTCCCCTGCACCTCACACAACAGTTGGCTACTTTTCAACTTCCACTTACCAGGAAACATGAGCATTTCCCCCACCCCTGGTCTGAAAGAGGCACTGGTTTTGAGGCTGGGCCATGGCCAGGGGAGCCGGGCAGACCGGCCCTGCCCAGGTGTGGGGAACCCTGTGGAGGCACAGGTGCCCAGCTTCCGGGCAGCCCTCGCCCTGCCATTTCCGTGCGGCTCCTGAAAGGTGCTGGGCCCCAGTGGAAGGGAAATTCAATAAAGCTCCTCGGGCTCTGGGACAGGAGCTCAGTGGGATCAGCTGTTTTCAATTCCTCCGAGGGCAAAGATGAAAGTCAAATTAAAATGAAAAAAAAAAATGACTGTGATGCCAACTGTAGCAGGAAGAGCTTGGTTCATTCACAAGATGGGGTCCCTGACAAGCGGGCTGGCGAGGCGCCGGGGGGCACGGCGCAGGTGAGACCCCAGCCCCTGCGCCCCCGGCTTGTTGCCCCATCTGGCTGGCAAGGGGTGGGCGAGGACCGAGCGCAGGTTTCTGTCGACGGTTCTGACGCTGGAGCACATCAGGGCTCTTGGTGGCTCGTACACTTCACCGTTGCATTGCGGGAAACAGAAACAGACGCAGCAAGTGTTCGGGAGAGCGAAAGAATGCTAAAATAAGACACCCGCGAGCCCACCTTCAATAATTCACAACCTGCCCCGTTCTGCGTGTGGGTCTAGTTCCCGTGGGGCTGCCATAGCACAGCACCGCGAACCGGGGAGCTTCGGGCATCAGCTCGAGGTGTTTGCGGGCAGCCTTGGCGCCTGGGCTGGTGGAGGCAGCTCTTCATCTCTGCCTCCATCCTCTCCCCTCCTCTTCTGTCCTGTGCATTCTCCCGTTCTTGCAGGGACACGAGCCGAACTGGGTCAGAGCTCACTCTACTCCCGTTTGGCCCCGTCTAACCCAATCCCATACTCTAAGATCCAGTTTCCAAATGCTCGTGTTCACAGCCCTGGAGGTTAGGACTCGGGTTTATCTTTTGGGGGAACCCAGTTCAACCCGTAACAGTGTGTGGGTTTTCATACAAACGTGCATGCATGTATTTATTTATGAGTTTTATGGATAGGCATTGTATGCATGCACATGAGGTAAATGTATATTTATATTTAACTCATTTCTAAGTAGATTGTATGTGACACTTTACCCCACAATAGCGCAGCACCCAAAAAGTCTGCTCTTCTCTCAGCACCCGAGAACGTTAGCTGTCACCCTCTCACACCATCCGGTACCTAATCCTTCTTTAAATTTCGCAGATCGCGTGGGTGTGATGTCGCCATGGTCTCCTTTCCCTGCTCTTCTCGTTTTCGTGGTGACCAGTCCAGCCGGCTCGTGGGCACTCCCGCCTTCGGGGTGAGTCGGGCCGCTCTGTTCCTCACTCCCTGTATTTCCCTGAGCGGAAGCTGCGTCTGAAGCCTTGGTCAGACTGCGGTTAAGCACTTTTGTCCGGGATACACTATGGATGATGCGTGACAGGCTCCCGTAACTGGTCATGGGAATGCGGATTAGCTATCTGCCGGGCGACGGCGTTGAAAAGCTGTGTCTCCCCCTCTTGGGCGAGGGGGAAGCCTGGCGCAGTGCTCTGGTACCTGCGAATACCTAACCCCCAATGTGCTGGCTTGAGCCTTCTGCGGACCCGGGAAAATCCTGCTCTGAAGGCGAACGCATTCCTGTGCGTGCAAAGCCCTCAGATGGGACACTTTTTATTAGATCCAGTCAAGAGCTTTTGGCTGAATTGGGGAACCCAGGGTGGGCCTTAATCCTCTTGCTGGAGCCCTTGGCAAATGGAGGAGTAAGAAGGCACGGACAGAGCAGCAGAGGCAGAGGGAGCCTGAGAGGCTGGAGGCTGGGATCAGTGGAGCACGGAGGCACGGAAAGAGACGCCCAAGACGCGGAGAGAGCAGGTCCGCGGAGAGCAGGAAGCTGAAAGCAGTGCTGGCCAGGGGAGAGGAGGGTTAGGGTTAGGGTTAGGCAGGGGACAGCCGTGATCGCCCACAGCTGAGCTCGGGCAGAGGGTGAGCCTGGAGGGGGAGGCAGGTGCCTCGGCAGGGCTGCCATCTTGTCCTGCCAGGTGGCAGGGGTCCAGGGTCACCAGCAGCCCGCCTCCGGTGAGACAGCGTCGCTGATGATGCCTGGATTTGGACATTTCCGCGGCCACAGAACTGTAAGATTTTAACCTAATAAATTCCCATGCGAAGACCAACCCGATTTTGGTATGTTGCTCCCAGCAGATTCTAGCAAAGGAAAACACCCAACACCAGTTTGGAGCAGAACGGGTACCACGGACAGTCTTTCTCTAAATCAGTGGTTTCACTGGGATTGCAGAATGGCATTTTGTCATTCTGTTTCTTTTCTACTTATAAGCTGGCATTCTTCTCTGGAGAAGAATTTTCCCCATCAACTGGGGGTGAATTGAGTTTTCTAAAAAAGTAGGATAATTGGGTCACTCTTTCTATTTAATTTCCAACTGTCCAAGTCAGAAGATGGGGCAGTAATTGTCTCCAGAGGTGATAAATATTTTCCCATCCTGTCTCTTTTTTTTTAGGATTATTATGGATGAGGTTTTCAAAAAAGAATTTCAATGTGTTATAAGCAATTACAAACATTGTTCTTTTTACTTTTTAAAATTTTATTGAAATATATCATTCATACGTGAACATACATAAACAATAAGTGTATAGTAAAAGTTGTGAACTTACAAAGCAAACATCATACAGGGCTTCCATACATCACCCCACCACCAACACCTCTCCTTGCTGTGAAACATTTGCTACAAATTATGAAAGAGCACTGCCAAAGTATTATACTAATATTAATATTATAATTATTAATATCAATTAAATTTATTTATTAATAAATAAATACTATCAATTTATATAATAAATATCAATTTATTAATAATATTAATAAATTGATATTATTGTATCAATAAGGTACTTATTAATTTAATATTAAAATATTATACTAACTAATATTATGCTAACTAATACTAACTAAGAAACGGTGGCTTCTTTTAGTGGTGAAGGTATTTAGAAACCAGTATGTGGGGATTCGGGGTACTGTTTCCTCCTAGGGTGTCATTGCTTCTAGACCTTCCCAAGGGACAGAATTAGAGGCAAACACATAAAATTCTTCTCTAGATATTTCCATGTCTATAACCCATTACCCAGAGAGATGGTCTGAAAGGCACGATGTGCCAGGGAAGGAGAGATTTGGAAAGCCGCCCTGCCACAGAAAACTTAGCATGTTGGTTTGTGGGGTGCAGCCAAGGGGTCTGTGTACCCTGGGATTCTACAGAATCGGAGTCGTGTGGCATAGAGAAGGTAGTCTTAGAAGCTTCTGGGCACCTTTCGCTGTAAATTGTTGCCAGTCGAGGCTAGTCCAGACTTGACTACTTGAGAAGAACGACTCGAGTCATGAAGGCCATGGGTGAGGAAAGATGAAAGGTTTCCAGGGTGCAGAGCTTGCCTGAATCACTAGCGGCGGGATTCTCTTGGCAGTCTGTGAACATTTGAAAGACATAAAGACCAAGGGCTGCAGAGAATTATTTAGCATAGCATCAGGGGTTATAATTAGGAGTATTGGGATAAAATGAAGAAAGGGAAATTGTAGGGTTGGGTAACAGGAAAGTTTGCTTGACAGGATGCATTCGTAGATTATGAGAAACTACCTCCAGGGACAGGATGGAAGCCCCATCACATACAGTTTGACAAGATGAAATACTAGAGCATGCTTTACAGGGAGAAAATCTTTCTTGACTCTTGGGAGAGGTTTTGAAGTTCCTATGAAGTGGTTCCCGTCCATCATGTTTTGATTCTTTAATTTAATATTTTCAGAGACTGACATAAAACAGATGACACATAGGAACAGATAAGCTAGTGGGCTGGAATTTGGTTTGCCAGGTCCATGATTCTCGAAAGGAGAAATTTTTGCGATTGTTGGTTTCTCATCTGCGATGCCAGAGCCAATCGAACCTGATGTGCTTGTGAAAGTAAAAATACTCATGAGGTCGAGTAGATTTAGGGCTTTTATCTTATGCATTCATGCAATTGTGTAGCAATTTTTTTTTAAAGATTATTTTATGCTTTAAAAGGCTAGAAGAATTTTGTAAAACTATGGATTTCAAAAATAGCTGCTAAGTCACGTTTGGGAGGAAATTACTTTATGACCAGGAGATTGTAACTTGAGAGCCTTGTGGGGGGAAGAATCAAAACCTCACAATTTTTCAGAGGCACCCGAGGTGACAAGGGCCCTGCTTTGACATATCTGGCAGGTCACACAGTTCCCATGCGTGTGCAGGGATGTGACGTGTGCAGGGAAGTGACAGTTCCCATGTATGTGCAACACTGACCACTTCACTCAAAGGCCAGCGTCGTGGAAGTGACCTATGTCTGCTGAGTGGACATCACTGTTCCCCGATAGGATGAAAGGGAAAGACAGTAGAAGCGAAGGCCTTGAGCCTTGGGAGCTCCACTCACCAGATGTGGGACTGAAGTATCGCTTCCAGCATCCCGACTACCTCCACGTGAGTTGTCAAGGACGCTGGTCCCTCTGTCCTGGATGCCTTGAGTCTTGGGAGCTTTATTTACCATACACGGGATTGAAGCATCACTCTCAGCGT
>JAKSZT010027969.1:83541-96240 GCA_026826555.1 Tolypeutes matacus | reverse complement strand
AGAGAAAGAAAGAGGAGAGAGGCAGAGACAGAGAGACAGAAGAGAGAGACAGAGGAGAGAATGACCCAGGTGGAGAAGGACAGACAAGGACTGAGCCGGTGACTGACAGCTGGGACTCCCGCCTTCTGCTGTTCTCCTCTGGTGGTCTCATGGCCTGGTGTCCTTGAGCCAACCTTGAGGGTTCTTTGCTAAAGCTGGTTTGGAGCTCTCTTTCGTTCATGCCCAGGGCAAACTTCCTACGTGGGTGGCATTTCCTCAGCTAAAGTGTTTCTCCCACGAATGTCTCCTGTGCAACGCCAGTGGCACGGGCAGATGAGAAAGCGACGGATAAGCATCCAGTGCTGCTCGGAGCTCCCAGACGGCGCAGGTCACTCCAGAGAAGAGCCCGGGTTCTGCAGATACTTAGGCTCTGTCTTCCCTTGCATGCGTGTAAAGTTATTTTGGGGTGGCAAAATCGTTCCCAGATTGCGTGATGGCATTAGATGCCGTCATTGTGGTCTGCAACTGCGCCGTGGATTTCAGGCACGGCGGCCTCTAGACCTACCCGAGACGGCAGCTTTGTCAACCCTCCTCCCGGGGGTCTTGAGAAAGAGACTGGTTTCAGCAGTTCCTGCTCATGGGTGGGCACTTGCCTGGCCCCCAAACTTCTCTCCCTGATGTACCTTTGGGGTCTGTTTGATATCTCATTTCCAGCACTTGCTCTCTTTAGAAGGGTCCAAGTTTGTCTCCCAGGAGAAAAGAGAAGGAAATCTGAGGCGCAGAGACCCACAGAGGAGAAAGCCACGGGAAGGTGGCGGCAGAGATGGGAGCGCTGTAGCCACCAGCCAAGGAGAACCACGGAGGGTGGGCAGCCACGGGCAGGTGGACGGCTGGCCTCAGAGCCTTCGGAAGGAACCAAGCCTGCGACACCCGTTTCAGAGTTCTGGCCTCCACGACCGGGAGGGAACAGGTTTCTGTGGTTTGAAGCCATCAACTGTTGCGGCAGCTCCGTGAGATTCAGACAGCGTGTCGAGTGGGCAGGGGCTCTCGGGCTGTCAGGAAGGGGTCTGTCCCACCAGGAGAGGGGCCGCTCTGTCTGGAGGCGGAGATGACAGCTGGGCTTCGCAGAGAAGAGTTCACGGACAAGCCCCCAATATCTGGGGGACTTGCAAGACCAAAGCGGGTCCCCCAGATGTGGGAGGGACTGACCTTGAAAACGAGCTCTGCTCTGGGTCTCGGGTCAGAATCACGTGCTGATGCACCTGAGGCCAAGGTGTGAAGCTGATCACTGGGACTGGGAAAAGGGGGCAGTCTAGAGGGGTCTCGGGCTGACACACAGATTCAGAGCTTGCCCCTTAAATTCCTGGTGGCCAGAAGTGGTGGCAGAGCCCAAGGCGGAAGCCCCAGCAGGGACCCCCAGGTACGGGGCACCTGGGAAGGCAGGTGTGGGGGCAGGAATCCGATGCCCCTATCACCTGTGTTAGCATGCTCGGTAACTCCCAAACCCGGCGGGGCTGCGTTCAGAGAACTGCCGACGCACGCTCTGCTTGGCTTTGATTTTGGATCACGAGTGCATTTTCATGAACCACCGCTTCAGAAGTCGAGCTGCTGGGACCTCTAAATCGCAGGCAAGCACCAGATGGTGGCAGTAAATCCTAATTGCAGGCAAAATAGTAGAGGAAATAAACAACCTTCTTAATTTCCACTACTATGTGGGCAGTACTGCTTATCCTTTTAAATAAAGGAAAATAGAGGAGAGAGAAAAAGGGGAAGGGGAATTCAACTACAACCTCTTCACCCCAAGAAAAGCCAATGCTAACTTCTGTAGAGTGTAACACGGCCTGTCTTAGTGCGTATAAGATGAAACTATGCACCCACAAATCGAGACACAATAGGCACCCACAGGAGTTCTATTTTGCTACCTGCTGTTTTTAACATTAGCCCTGTAAGAAGGGTGCCTCGGAACAATTCAGCGTCTAGATATTATTTGTTAATGGTGTGGTCTAGGGGAGCAGATGCAGCTCAGGGGTTGAGCACCTGCTTCCCACGTACGAGTCCCAGGTTCAATCCCTGGCACCTCCTAAAACAATAGCGGCCTAGCAGAGTGCAAGCTCCCCGAGGGCAGGGCCATGTTTGGCTTTTCATTTCAGGGCCCCTGGCCCTGGTAAAGTTTAAATGCTCCAAAATATTCAGAGGTTGGAGGGTATTTGTGTAGGAAAGTGCTGGTTCATTTAACCAGTCCTTCTCTAAGGGGAGCACGTCAGGAGAAAGCTTCCGGCACGTGCCTTCCTTTACGGACGGGTCGATGCGTGTACTTTCTGGTGCCGTTTGGCCCACGCCGTCCCGCTGGTTTCCAGGGTGGCAAACTCCCCCCACTAGCCCTTGCCTGCTTCCCCCACAATCCTGGCAAGCCCGGGTGTGCTTATCCTTTCACATCTTTGGCGACATGGTAAGTAAAACACACCCCACCCTGCAGTCCTACTTTGCAGGTGCCGACATTGGAGACGGAATGCTGTGGCAGAAGGGTGACCTTTGAAAGTCAGCTCTTCCGGCTGATTCTGAGACTCTCAGACTGAAGTGGCAGCCCACCCTTTCCAAGGCAACATCAGCCTGCTCCTGAACCAGAACCGCACGGCTGCATTTACTTCCCGCTCGCGCCCGAGGTGATAAACTTGGGGTGCTAACGACAGTGGCGTGTGTCTGCTTGGATGTTACAGCATGGCGAGGTTTTCTGCTGAAAGCAGCTTCCGAGTCCACGGGTAGAGGTGAATGTGCTCATCGGTGGTTTGGCCGATATATTGAGACATGCCGCTCAAATTTATCAGGTGTTTAAACGATGTATTGGAAGTTGCTTCTCAGCCATCTCCCCTTTTTAGTTTTCTTATGCCGCTCCAGCTCCAAAGAGGCATGAAGCTCCCTCCCAAAAAGTGTGGATATTTTTCCTTCTGCCACAGCCAGGGCTAGAAGCAGCACTTTCGATGACTCTTTGGGATTTTTGCGTTTACGAGGTCTTCGGGTCGTGAGAGATACCCACTAACGAAGCGCATCCCCCTGCCCGGAGGGTGACGAGTCTTCTATTCTCCTGGAAGCCGAGCGGCTCTGACTGTTGGACATTTCCGTGAGTTAAGTGTAAATGAATCAGGCTCATGTGGATGCAATTTGCCTCTCAACACATGGGCTTAAGGGCCTTTGGAAAACGCTTTTTCCCCCCTGCTTAACCCAAAACAGTTGAGAAGTGGCTGGAGATGGGTTGATAAACACCCGAGTTGATCAGCTGCTCCAGGCACGAAAATTGAGCAGATGCAGTCCCTGCAGCCATTTGGAAGGAAGAACCTCCTTCCCTAGAAGTTTTGATGTAGCTTCGAGTGTGATTTGTGACTGGGATTGAGAAGAAAGTCTCTGCATGGCTTGTGGGGTGTCCCAGGGACCCCCAGACGTGGGAGAGAGAAGCACAAGCACGGCGGCTCCCAGCTGCCCTGCGTTTGCACAGTTTGCCTCATTGCAGGGTGCGGCTGCCCTCGCCAAGCCTGGGCACCCAGCGGCCGCCTTCTGAATGCACCCCAGGCCCCAGCGAGGCTGAGGAGCTCAGGCTGCCCTGGCATAAGTGGAGGAAACTGCCTGGGGTGACTGTCACCCCACGAGTTAGCTTTTAATGAAATGCCCACGCAGCCAAAGCAGGCGTGGGGCATCTCGGCTAGCCAGGAGTTCTCCGAGGTCCCGTGTGGTCTCAGGAAGAAGACGTTGATCTCTCAGCTGCGTGTGCTCGTTTCTGTCTCTGTATTTCTAGTGGGGGCGGTGGCGTCACCGTAGCCTAATGGCTAGAAGATGGGGGTTCAGAAGGGGGATGTGTGGCCGACGATGCAAACGTCAGCTTTGTCTTTTGTCAACAAGCGTTACACGTGTTCCTTATTGGGCTCTCTGTTCCAGGCCCGGGCAGTGGGCTGGGGGCTTGGCGGGCAAGGGGCGCTGGCTGTGTCTGCTGCGGAGCTATCAGCGTCCATGCTGGCAGCTGTGGGTGGGGATCCTGGCCGTGGGGGGCTGAACTGTCCTTGGCATTCGCTGTGTATCAGTCAGCCAAAGGGGTGCTGATGCAAAATACCAGAAATCGGTTGGTCTTTATAAAGGGTGTTTATTTGGGGTAGAAGCTTACAGTTTCTACCATAAAGCATCAGTTTCTTCCCTCACCAAAGTCTGTTGCCACGTGTTGGAGCAAGACAGCTGCCGACGTCTGCCAGGGCTCAGGCTTCCTGGGCTCCTCTCCTCCCGTGGCTCGCTTGTTTCCAGGCTCAGCTGCTCTGTTTCCTCCACAAGGCCAGCTGTAGACTCTCAGGTGAACGGCTCGTCTCTTTTCCCGGGGCCTTCTCTCCTTCCTCACGACCGAGCTCCTCTGTGTGCTGACTTCCCGGGGCTCCAGCTCAAGACTCCACATCAGAACTCCAACTCAAAAAAACTCCATCTCTGTCCTTTGCCTCGCCTTTTATATTTGATTCCCACCCACCAAGGGGAGGGGCTCAACGCCCTACTGACGCGGCCCAGTCAACGCCCTGATCATAACTTAATCACGCCCAGAGGAACAGACCAGGTGACCAGCATAATCCAATATCTGTTCCTGGAATTCACAACTGTATCAAAGTGCCAGGCTGCTACACGCTGTCTCGAAGATGGCTTTGGAGCTGAACCCTGGGCCCTTGTGGAGGAAGCATCAAGTGTTTGGAAGGAAATGGGGTCTTACTCTCCCAGGAAAGGGGCTATCACAGTCAGCCTGGGGGGATGGGATCCGCAGCGGGGGCACAGGCAGGGCCGTCGGACCCCATTGGCACCTCTGGGATCAGAGGGCGGAGGCTGGGGGGTTGGTTCCATGAGTTCTGGAGTTGGCTGGAAAGATCTAGAACGTCTTCTGGTCCCCAAGAAGGCTGTAAAAGCTCCCAAAGCGGGCAGAGGTCGCGCCCACCAGAGAGGCTGGAGCTGTAAAGCTAGGCCACTGGCTGGTGCTGGGAGACCCCGGCCCGTTTCAACAGGGGCTTTGAATCTAGGAAACAAAGCTGACCTTCCAAGGGGATAAAAGTCTTCTTTCCTGTAGATTTCCGGAAGGATCCACAGCATTTCCTCAACGTCTCACATCCCACCTGAAATCTCATGACGGGTCCCCGTTCAGTGTTTGTGCCCGTCTCCCGGCTGTCTCGCTTCCTGCCTGTTTTCCTTCTCTCTTCCCCTTTGTACCTTCTCCCCCGTGCATCCATCCCTTGAGCTCCCTGCCACAGAAAGCGGCTCTGCCCTTCCTCTGCTAAAACATGCTAAACGAAGAAGGAGATTCTCCACTGAATGAACACGATATCCAAATCTAAGACCTCTGGGGCCCTGCCTCGGTTTACCTCTACAATGTCCTCTGCCCGCGCCCAGGAGTGCTGGGCAACTGGCTCATTGTGGAAACAGCCCTGCTGGCTCCACCTCCCTCTGTGCCCCCAAAAGCCTTTCGTCACCACTCACGCAGAAGCACCCCCTCCTGTCTCATCTCCCCTGGCCTGCAGTTATCATGCCCCATGGATCTGACTCACCCCAGGCTCGTCGTGCTCAAACGTGCTTCTCTGCTTTCACGAGAATGTAAGCTACTTGGGAGCGCATCTCAAAGGCATGTCCCAATTTCACCATCGCCATATTACTTGCCACAATTTCTTGCATGTAGGAGCAGCTTAACCAGTGGTGGTTGAACAAAAATAACTTGGGTCCGTAGAGAAATTTTCGCCAACATCCTGTTGACCCTGCACCTACCAGATGGACTGGATAATTCAACTTCCTGTCTACAGGTTTCCCACCTCCTTCCTGGTATCTCTTACTAAAGGCTTATTTGATGATCTTATCTGTGGCCATTATCTTCTGCGTATGTACTTCATTTCCCCGACGAGACTGTAAATGCCAAGAGGACAGGGCGTGTCCCACGTTTTCCTCCATGTTCTTCACGAAACCAGCACCTTGTACTGCCCTCCACCATGACCTTTTTAATGACCAATTGCAGCTTCTCGCCGTCTCAAGGTGGGACCTAGGATAGCTCAGATAGGATCATTAGTGAGACAGTTGTCTGGGCATTAGGAGATTCTGCTTCAGTCATTTGGGTCCCGCCAAATTCAGAGGCAAGCGCTTCTGAAAAAATATTGCCAATCTATAAGAAGATTAATGGTGTCCTCAAATAAAGCAGAAAGAGGCAAGTCATGTTATGTTTCTTTGCTTGGGAGTCTCTGCTGAGCGTCCCCTAGTCTTTTGATAAGGGCATCCCAGAGATTACAAGGAGGCACCTGCGAAGCCCAGGTGGAAATCGTTATCAGGTGAAGGATGCGGGTTTGATGGCCCAGGAAGATGGGGGTTTGCTTAATTTCCTGGGCCTCGCCGTTCCAAGCTCCTTTTGAGCATGTGCCTTGAGAGGCAGCCTTCAGTTTGGTTGGTATCGAGGGACCCACTGCCACCACCGCCTCCGTCACCATGGACAGAGCTGGGTGGGATCTTGTTGGCCAAACACGAAAGTCACCCGAGCTCCTCGCTGGGTTGACCAAACTCACCAAGTGTCTTGAATTCGGACAAACCAGGGGAAGCCTATTCATCTCCGTATCTTTAGAAGGACCAGCGAGGGGTTGCCCTAGAACAGAGAGAGGAGAAGATGATTTCTGTGTGTGTAAGACAAAGTCCAAACCCTGTTCAGAAAAGGGCCCGTGAGCATAAAGTCAACTCCAGGAAGCAGAATCACCCTTTAGCTACCTCTTCAGTGGTGAAGGTCCCTCTCCCTGTGGGGGCAGCCCCAGAGAGGCAGTGTCAGCTCCCCTCATGGTAGGGGGGCTTATATGGGAAAATAAAGCCGCCTGGACTCAGAACTTCAAACCAAGGACACTTGTGTTGAGCCACGGAGGGAAAGGACGTTACCCCCAAATTGTGAAATGGACAAGGAGGAACTTTAAAAATCCCCCCAACACCTACATGTTGACTTTTTGAGCAACTTCACTGAGGTATAATTTACACACCATAAAGTCCACTTGTTTTTTTTAAGTGTACAATCCCATGATTTTTAGTAAATTTTCAGAGTTCTGCAACCATCACCACAATCTAATTCTAAGATATTATCATCAACTCAAAAAGAAACTGTGTATCCATTTGCAGCCCCCCACCCCACCCCTCAGCCTCTGGAAACCATGGATCTGCCCTTTATCTATGGGTTTCCCTTTGGGGGAACATTTCATATAAATGGAATCATGCAATATGTGGCCTTTTGGCCTGGCTTATTTCACTCAGGATAATGTTTTCAAGGTTCCTCCATGGGGTGACATGTATCGGAATTCCATTCGTTTTTGTGGTTGGATAATACCCCGTTGGGTGTGGAGACCATATTTGTTTATCCATCCATTGATGGACATCCATTGATGTTTCCGCTTTTTGGCTATTATAAATAATGCTACCAGGGACATTACGTACAAGTCCTTTTGTAAACTTTTGTTTTCGTTTCTCTAGGGGTGGGATGGCTGGGTCGTCGGCCACCTTGATGTTCAACTTTTCAAGATGCTGCCAAACGATTTTCCGAAATGACTGTTGCATTTTCCTCCCCCACCCACATATGCGGGTTCCCGTTTTCCCACATCCTCACCAATATTTGATGCTGTCTTTTTTATTACACACATTCCTGTGGGTGTGAAGTGGTATCTTGTGGTTTTAATCTCCAGAATACTATTGACTGTCGAACCTACATGTCGACTCTACATCTTAATAGGATTGAGCTCATGCTGAGACTCTTTCTTCATCTAGATTTTTGGTGCTGACTGGGATTCAAATGGTCCACGTAAACTGGGTTATTCTATGGATACTTCTTTTTTCCACCAGGAAAATCATTTGCTGCCCACCTACCCCCATCCCACTATCTCCACAACTAAATGTAAGGAGGGTTAATGAATGAGATGAATTCCAGTTGTGAACGAATCCTCCAAGGTGGCTTGAGCGTTTTTAATCTCCTTGATTGCAAAGGCCATTGTGCTAGATGTGGGGCTGTCTCCCCTTCCCCAGGTGCAGGATTCATTACATCCCTGAGAGTAGAATTTTGGGGTCACTGCTCTTAATTTCATTGCCACAATTTGGAGGGCTGAGCCTGCTTGAAGACTCTATCTCTGAGCTCTACTAATAAGCAGTTTGTAGCTTCCTCAGATGTCCAAGAGTGCACAACTCCTGGTACTAAACGCCCCCACCTGTATTGTACAAGAGACTGTGCTATTCTCTTTCCATTGGCAGGACCTGCGCAAGTCAGAAAATTAATTATGCAGCCATTGCTTGTGTCCAAGCAAATTTTCTGCTTACACAGAGGTTTCCCTGGGCTGCGCCATGTGATGCATTATCCAAACCAATTTCAGCCATTCCTATTTATTTCCTCAGGCAAACAAAATATAAGATTCTTAAGAGAAAATACCTACCCTACTTGTAATGATAAATAAGGCAAGGAGAGTCTTTCCTATTTAAAAATTCCCTATATGACAAAACACACATGTAAACTTTGCGTGCTTTAAAAATGCATTGCCTTATCTTTCCATAAACAAGGGTACACAGAGTAACTGGATGAAGCTAAAAAAAAAATTTTGGGAAGGAATCCCAGCCTTCAAAAAACTACATAGGCATAATCTAAACATGCATGCACAATATTTTTCTTACATATCCACCCATCCATATACCATTTATACATCTACTCATCCATCCACCCATCCATCCACTCATCCATCTATCCATCCATCCATTCATCCATCCACCCACCCACCCACCTACCCACCCACCCACCTACCCATCCACCCATCCATCCACCCACCCATTCATCCATCCATCCATCCACCCACTCCTCCATCTATCCATCCATCCATCCATCCATCCATCCATCCATCCATCCATCATCCATCCATCTAAAATCCATCCAATCATCCATCCACCCATCCATCCATCCATCCATCCATCCATCCATCCATCCATCTAAAATCCATCCAATCATCCATCCATCCATCCATCCATCCATCCATCCATCCATTCATCTAAATATCCATCCACTCATCCATCCTCCACCCATCCATCATCCATCCACCCATCCTTCCATCCACCTAGCATCAATTGAGCCTTCTCTAAATGCCAACCACCTCAACAAATTGAAGGCCATTTATCCTTTCTTCCAAGGAACTCACAACCTTTGTAAATAAAAGAACATCAAGGGCCATCACCCCTCAATCTTCTCAATTGTTCATAAAGTACAATTCCTTGCATTTTTTTTTTGCATGATTTCTTCTCAGTGCATGTTTCCATAGATGATTGCCAAGAGATGTATTGTCTCCACCTGTCCACTCCAAATTTTCCTAGTGCTCCTGGAAGTATTTGAGATGTGCAAGTGGCACCCTTGCCTAGAGTTTTGCCAAAGACATTTAATTAACAGAGCATACAACATGGCGCATGTGGAATGGTGTGTCTATCGCGTCTCGGTGTCTTGGCCCAGTCACTTCACAGCTCTTGATGCTGTCTCTTGTCTGTGAGTAACTCACAAAGTGTCAGGGTGCATTAGCTGCCTGGGTCACACCTTACAATTCTGCACACCCTGGAATTCCACGGAGCACCCAAGCTTTGTCATCACTGAAACCCATCCGTGTTGGAAACCTACAGAGTGTGCTGTTCACACCTCACCCACTGCCAGCCCGAGAAGAAATTCCTAGGGACTCCTTTCCCCTTCCAGCCTGACTTCTGGAACCTGCAACCCTCATTGCCCACGGGGTCTGCTGATACTTTGGGGGGCGCAGCTCGGCACCTCCTTGGAGATGAGTTATGCTCTCCCATGTGTAACAGGGACCTAAGCAAACGTGCAACTCATCCAGGAGACGCCAGGTGAGACCCTTAAGAGCTGTAACCATCTCACCCTCTGTAACCTCCAGGCTCGATGTGAAGTCTGACAAAATGGGGACTTTACGATTTTTATCCACATTAATCGGGTTTAGCAATACAGAGTTTGACAGTATGAGATATCTTCTCCGTATTCATGAGAGGCACTTCCATGGCCCAAGCTGTGTCCAGGACGGTAGATAATTCTGTGGCAATGCCTTGTTTGACCTTTGCAGCTAGTGTCAGATGAGCAGGGGAGGGTCCTTCTCACCTCATGTTTGTCTTCTTGGGGTCTTGGTTTATCGATCTTTCTGCCTCATTACCAGCAAATTAATTTTGTAATGGGTGCTTCCCCTTATAGCTCTTTCTATTCATGATTTGGGCTTTTCTAGTCCTCTCCTTGCATTTCCCTCTTTGCTTGCTATGGATTCAGGGAAAAGTGAGCTTCCTGTTGCTCTAACCCAGCTAGCTTGGTTCTGGCTGTTTTGAAAAGATGCAAGAGCGAGAAAGTGCTGGGCTGTGAGAGAAGCCAGCAGCAGCCAATGGGTATGTACGTGAGGAGAGCCCAGAGCCTTCCGCCACAGAATCGCGCTGGCAGACCTAAAAATGTGTAACATGCAGCTGGATGGGTACAATTGTACTTTTCAAAAAGAAACACCTGTCAGCTTTAACATGGGTTCATTTAACCGCCAAGACAAGGCGAAGGTTTTTTTCTCATCCGAGCCTTTCTTCTTCCAGGGAGCCTTCCGTGGTTGCTCTGCTCTGGCCTGCCGGGAGCTCGAGTCTGCAGCTCTCGGCTTTCTCAGCGTGAAAGCCGTTCGTTCGCGCTGTCTCCCGGGTGTTTACACGATGGCGTGCCTGTGCCTTCCTACGTGCGCGACACATGCTTCCCAGCTCCTAGGATGACGGCTTAGCTTCCTGCTCTGCGCTACTAGCGCCAACTTCCCGCCTTCTCTCCTGAACACACACACACGCTGGAAGTGCAGGTGGGTTATGGGGGCTACGAAGGGAAGATGAATTAGGCGCTGCACTCTGGGGCAGTGACGGGGATGATATCTTGCATTTGTGCATTGATTTGCATCTCGTAATGTGCCTCCACCCAGTGATGGCCAAGTGGGTGGCAAGAGACCACTGGGATTTGTCGTCTCACAGCTCTGCAGACCAGAAGTCCAAATTCAACGTGCTGGCAGAGCCGTCATCTTAACTAGTTACATCTACAATTAGGGTCACTTTTGGAGGCCCCAGGTGTTGTCTCTCTCTGACGCGTGTCTACGTTTATTTGCACGTGTCTAAATATAAGCGCACGTCTCTCTCTCTCTCTGACGTGTCTACGTTTATTTGCACGTGTCTAAATATAAGCGCACGTCTCTCTCTCTCTCTGACGTGTCTACATTTATTTGCATGTGTCTAAATATCTATATAAGCACGTCTCTCTCTCTCTGACACGTGTCTACATCCGCGCGCATGTCTAAATAGCGATATAAGTACGTCTGTGTCTCTCGTTGAAGGCTTAAGCCTGCGGCACATGCCGACAACACTTGCATTTGTCTACATACACGCTTGTTCACATGTGTTTGTTATACTGGATATGTCTGTTTCTCTAGGTACAGACGTGTCCTAGATGCGTGTCTCTAAACACGGACGGTCTTTATGTGCACATGCCACGGATGTCTATACACACGTAAATCTGCCTGCTGTCTTCGCTGTAAGTGTGTGCATGGCTCTGCCTCTCTGAGCGAAATGCTCTCAGCGACCGTTTCTTCAGGACAAGTCCGTGCCCGCACCAGGCCCTGGCGTCCTGCTGACCCGCTCTGCGCTCCCACGCGGTGCCTGGATGCGCCGCTCGCCGCGCTGGGGTGAGCCCGCACTCAGGGTGCGAAGTTTTAAGCCTCGAGTCTCCCGCCTGGCAGGGGGCCTTGCTCCTAAGCAAAGGCGGAGGGTGAGGGGAGGGCTTTATTTAAGGGTTGGGGGGACCTGCACTCCCGAGGCGGGCTCCCCAGGCCATTTTGCCCTCCTCTTCCTCCTCTCTGGGGAGGGGCAGGTGGAGTCGGCCTCACATGTCACATCTTTTCCTGTGGTCTTAGCACCTGGTAAGGAGAACTGTGGTCAGTGACGGGAACTCCTTAGGGGCAGCCGAGCAGGGCCAGACCCCAGCTGACGCTCCCAGGAGCCTGCCCCGGGGCTGCGAGGGGCCACCTGCCCTTAGCTAAGGGGGGGTGAGTGCTGCCCCCGAGGGTGGGGCATCATCTAATGATGCCCAGCACTGACCCCCCAAACGTGGGACACGGAGTCCAGCGCTGACCCCCCAAAACATGGACACAGGGTCCAGTGCTGATTCCCCAAGCACAGGAGATGGGGTCCAGAGCTGACCCCCCAAAATGTGGGACATGGGGTGCAGCATTGACCCCCCCAAACGTGGGACATGGGGTGCAGTGCTGATTCCCCAAGCACAGGAGATGGGATCCATCACTGACCCCCCAAAACGTGGGACACGGGGTACAGTGCTGAGTCCCCAAGCACAGGAAATGGGATCCAGAGCTGACCCCCCAAAATGTGGGACATGGGGTGCAACGTTGACCCCCCCAAACGTGGGACATGGGGTGCAGTGCTGAGTCCCCAAGCACAGGAGATGGGGTCCAGCGCTGACTCCCAAGTATAGGAGATGGGGTCCAGCGCTGACCCCCTAAAACGTGGGACATGGGGTGCAGCGCTGACCCCCACAAACGTGGGACACGGGGTACAGTGCTGAGTCCCCAAGTACAGGAGAAGGGGTCCATCACTGACCCCCCAAAACGTGGGACACGGGTACAGTGCTGAGTCTTCAAGGACAGGAGATGGGGTCCAGTGCTG
>JAKSZT010027969.1:61274-83531 GCA_026826555.1 Tolypeutes matacus | reverse complement strand
ACAGGAGATGGGGTCCAGTGCTGACCCCCCAAGTGTGGGACACAGAGTCCAGTACTGACCCCCCCAAACATGGGAGCAGAGTCCAGCGCCGACCCCCATCGTGGGAGGCGGGGTCCCGCGCCGAGCCCCAGCGTGGGAGGCGGGGTCCCGCGCCGAGCCCCAGCGTGGGAGGCGGGGCCCAGCTCACCAAGGCTGAGCCCTTCGGTCCCGGCTCTGGGGGGGCGCTCGTGCCGGGCTTCGTAAATGCTTCCGCCGTTGCTAATATGTGGACACGGAGGGTCCGTGAGAGCTGGACGGGGAGAACGCCCCGTGCTGCCAGGCTGCGTCCGGGACGGCTGTGGCCTTCCCAGCTGCTGATGCCAGCGAAGGGTCCAGCCTGACACTCACCACCTGCGCCTGCCCCCAGGGCCTCAAAGCGCACAGGGCCACGTGGCCGCGGTGGCCCAGGTGGCTTACTTGCCACGGGGACGTGGCCGGGGAGGAAGTTGACAAACAGGAAACCAGCTCTTCTCTCCCTCGCCCTTTCCCAATGGCTCTGATTTTTCCAGGAGAAACTCGGATCCGTGCTCCTGGACCTTCACCTCCCGCCGCCACGTGCCGATCCCTCCTGGAAACACAATGGCAGCTCTGGGCTGGGAGCGTCATCACGATGGAGCTAACGCCCCCACGGGGGCCCTTTGCCTTTTTCTTGGGGCGTCCTTTTATTTCTAGCTTCTGAAACACTGAACTTAGGGCTTACGATAGTCATTTAAAGTTCCTCTTAAAAAATCCATTTTGAATATAACAATGAGTCGCCGTGAACAAAAATATCAAGCAGACGATTTGGCACGTGGTACCACCATGGCGTTCCACCGCGCTGCATGTTGGAAACTCTGCGCTGGAAGCTTTAGGCTGAAAGCAAACCTATCAGAGACCCAGACATGCAGCTGTGGGGTCGTTGTAACTCCCCATAGGCAGAGTTTTGGGGGGAAATCCCAATTCCTAAATCAGGCGTTGTTGCAGGGCAAAGATCTAACATCCCTCCCTGCGCCACGAAAGCCTGTCCGGCTGGTGAGGAAGAGCTCAGTGCCCTTCTCCCTCGGTGCCCCTTACCCAGTGGCCAGCCAGCTTGGCTTATCCGTGGGAAGTTGAGGCAGTCCAGCATCTAGCATCCAACGAGGACCTCCAGCTTTGTGGTCTCAGAAACATGTAGCCAGGATCCTGTGCCAAAGCCTTCCGACGTCCCTCCAATTCATGTTTCTCCCCTGCAAAACCGCGCTGAAGGTAAACCCAGACGTGTCAAATCAGGTGGCGAGTTTGGAGCCGCGAGGTCCCCGAGGACGCCCGAGTCGCTGGGTGTCGTCGGCAGCAGGCTTCTGCGGCGAGGGTCGCCCGTTCAGAGTTGGCAAGTGGAGTTGACGCCCTCGCCGGGGCGTCGTCCACTGAGTGGGAGAGAGTCTCTCCCATCCGTCTAGACCTGCCAGCAGAACTCACTCCTGTTCCTGAGCCACGGCTCGGCCTCTTTTCCACATCT
The DNA here is from genome assembly GCA_026826555.1 of Tolypeutes matacus. Classification (NCBI taxonomy): domain Eukaryota; kingdom Metazoa; phylum Chordata; class Mammalia; order Cingulata; family Chlamyphoridae; genus Tolypeutes; species Tolypeutes matacus. The sequence continues at coordinate 82,018 of JAKSZT010027969.1, read as the reverse complement.
TCGTGTCTGCGTTTTGGCCGTGTGGGTTTTATGTCCTGACAGCCACCAGTTGTGTCCAGCAGCTTCGCCGAAGGAGGCGTTTGGATTCGGAGGTGTGGTGAAAAGTTTGCAGCACCAGGCTTTCCGGGGAGGGGGGCACGAAAGAGATGTGTGGGCGGAATGAGGGATTTCCTGCACTGCTTTCACCAGCGTCCCCGAATTGTTCTGCTGCAACAGTATATTTGATTGGAAAAAAGCCCTTGGATACTCATTCCAAAGCCGGGTCTTCTACTTGGAGAGAGCACCTCGGGGAACACAGTGGCAAACCCCAAATCATAAAAAAAAAAAAAAAAGGACTGGCTCAATTCCTTTTCCTCCCCCCAATAACCTCGTCAGTAGCCGCGCTGACTTGAAGTCGCCTTGGGCCAAAAGTCCCGTTGCTCATGAATACGCATGAGCCGCTGGCTCTTCTTAGCGACTGTCGCTGCCCCTCGCAGCTCCCGCCCCTTTGTTCTCGGCTGCGCTCCTTTCTCGGAGAAGGAGCAATTGTCACTTCTTGTTACGTGAGCCAAATGTACGAGAATTGATGGGGCTTTCTACCTAATGCCGTTATCTGAACCCGGTTTGTTTATTTAATGAACAAAATGTCACCGCACATCTCCCTCGTCCTGACGTCCCGAGACCTGGCAGCTGCTGGTGGCGGGTTTTTGTGAAACTGGGGTGCTGGATTAGCTAATTCAATTTGCATGTTATCAGAAAGTAAAAGGAAGCGCGCACGCCTCCCCTGAAGGCGCTCCCGTGATTTTTAGGCAGATGGCCCAAGGGCCGTGGTGTCCAGGGATTGTGGCGGCCCCGAGTTCATTTAGATGCGCCACGAAGCTCTCCGACGTGAGACGGGACACGTAGCCGTCTCGAGCGCTTCAGACGCCAAGGACTAGAGCCCGGCTGCCCGCGTGCGGCCGATTTCTGGGACAAGCAGCGAGGGCAGGTCTGGGGCTCGCTTGGCAGGAGTGACAGCCTGTCACTCGCAGAGCCGCTTCACGATTACGCAGCGCCCGCGGGTTTCGAACCCTCGAGCGGCGGGGTGGCGCCGTGCACGCGTGGCGCTTCGTGAGTGTGAGTGGGGAGGTCACGCGTGGCGGGGCGTGCTCCCCAAGCCTCGCACTCCAGGGCCGAGGGCACCGGTTCCCCTCCACCGGTCAAGAGAGGCGACGGACGTGCGCTTTCTGGACGCCATCAAAGGCTGGGGGCGCGCCGAGGCCCGCCATCCTCCCGGCCGACCTTCGCGAGCTGCGGAGAGAAAACACGACGTGTGCGTGCTCCGTGACAGCGCTGGCTCTGAGCCGCTCAGTGGAAGACCCAGTTGTGAGAATGTCTGGCAATTAAAAATAATTGGGAAGCAGGTTTTGCTCCTCTCTTCCAAGCATGCCAGCTTCCATATAATGATGTTTCATTAGATATACTGAAAGCTGTGGCTCCATATGGTAGGTCAATTAGGAAAGACCATAAAGGGGGAGCAAAAGAGAAACATTAAAAATGCCCCGGCTGAGATTAGCATTGCGTGTGATGGCCACTTCATTAGCTAATTGATTTCTTATTAGTTACAGGGAGAAGCCCTGCTAGGGGCCTGTGCATGCAATTAGCAGCATTTACACAATTAGCCAGTTGCTCGTTTTGTAGCTAAACAGTCTTAGAACTCGCGGTGCCTGCGTAGCTCCGGGCCATTTGACTCGTTTTATTTATTTATTTTTTTTGCTAATATTGGCTTAACCTTCAAATAAAAAATTCTCTCCCCCAGGGTCTCGCCATTTTTAATCATAATGTTAAAAGCCACGGAATGCGCCACGTCATCCAGTCTTAGGTCTTTCTTTCTCTATGTCCTTTATTTTCAACATCTTTGATTGGAGTCATAAAGTCCATACCCTGCGCTTATGGAAATAGTCTCAGGATTTTTTTTTTTCCTCCTATCAAATATTATTACGATTACATTCTGCAACTGGCAAAGGGAATTGCTATGAGCTTGGCTGTGCATATTTTTTTGCTTATGTATTGGGGAAGGAATGCAGGGGTCTGGCTGGGCCCTGTGATTCGTATGCGGCTGCCTCTCTCTGTAGCAGGGAAATGCATTTAATAGGGGATGGGTGATTGAGAAGCTCTTTTGACCTCAGCGAACACGTTCTGGAAGGCACCCGAGGGTGTTTGAAACGAGTCCTTTGGCTCACAGAGGTGGGGATGAGTTTTGGGGAGGTCCCTGGCAGCATGGAGTGTGTGTGATTTAAAGATCGCCTTTTGTTACCGTGACTTTCCCAGGGAGCCCTGGTTAGCAGAGGAGTGGGATGTAGTGCACCTCCCGAGGAGATACGCAGAAGTCCTCATCTCCAGTGCCCTCAGATGTGGTCCCATTTGGAAACTGGGTCTTTGCAGATGTGATGAGTTGAATTAATAGGAGCTCCTGCTTGTTGGAGGAGAAGAGCAGAAACACAGAAGGGAGGGGCCACGAGAAGGCGAGGCAGAGCTTGGGGTGACGCGGCACAAGCCAAGGGACACTGGGGGCCACCAGAAGCTGGAAGAGGCAGGAGGAGCCTCCCCAGACCTTCCAGGGAGTGGGGGAGGCAGAGCCCTGCTCGCACCTCAGTTTTGGACTTCTGGACTCCAGGATTGTGAGAGAATGGATTTCTGCAGTTTTAAGCACCCCAGTTCGTGGCGCTTCCTTACAGGAAACCAGTATAGTCATAAAACAGTTAATGCACATAAACTAATCTGAGTATTGAGGTTCTAACAACCATCACCTAAATCTAACGGTGCCTCTTTTCTCCCTTTTCCTTCCTCTGTTGAAAAAGTGTCTGTATGATGTAAATGACCAAAGAATAATTTCTAAGAACAGCAAGTATAAAATGTAAGTTTCGAAAATGATCACGGCTGGAATTAAATTGAATTCTCCGAGGCAGAGTGATTGTTATTCTTCAGACCTGATTTTTTTTGGAAATGAACCTTTGATTCTAAAACTCAGAGATTAAAATACTCTTCTTTTTAAAACCAGGTTACCAGCTGCTGCTGTGGCCCCACATCTTTGTCACGATGATTCACTCTTCGCTTCCAATTCAGAGTTTTCCAAATACTGTATAGGCTCGAGTTTTCCAAATGTTTGACAGGTGGGTCAGCTGGGAGGCATCGTGCATCTTTAGCTGTGTTACATGAGCCACCTGCTCATCAGAAACATGTTCTGCTTGGAAAGTGTTTCTTTCTGAGGCACTCCACGAGCTTCTTTAATGGGTGGCAAAGCCAAGAAGGCAGCTGTCCTTCCACACTCAGGAAGGGTGCTGGGTGCCGAGAGCTAAAGGCAGCTCGGTGATGGTGGTCAGGCAGCGGGTGCGAATCCCAGCTCTGCCACCGTCTATCCAAGTGACCATCAGGAAATGAGGACAGTATCTCCCTTTTAGGGACACTAGGAGGATTTATCTGGCTCGTTGGCTTGCACTAACTGGTGTTTGATAAGCAATCAAATTCACATGCTTACCCACCACTCAGGGTTGACAAGGTCTTGGAGAGGTGGGTGGTGAAGGAGCTGCTGGTTGTCAGGGGAGACGAATGATATAGACTCAAGCACACTGCCCGAGAAGTGAGGGTGAAGATCCAAGGGCTGGTCCTGGGAAGGAAAGAGAAGGGGCAGCCTGGGAGGGAGGAGGTGAGCTGGGGTGGTGGGAATCTCCCTTCGTCTTCCTTAGATTACCTGACACCAGGTGTTGTGTGCACCTTCCTCTCCGCCCACCACGTGGCAAACTCTGAGCCATCCCAGGGTCCCTGGAGAGGGCACACAAACCCACTGAGCGTGAGGCTGGACTGCAGAATGATGTTTTCTTTTACTTGACTTCACGTAGATCTGCCCCAACATGTTCGTCTAACCCAAAGGCGCTAAAGGTCTTAGCATTATCCTGGAAAATTATTTAGTGGTCATAAATAAGAGAATCAGTAAACACATGAAAGTTTAAAATTGTAATTAGAACGTACTGAGCGCTGGCACACAGCAACCTGCCGAGTTAGTTACATGCTTTATTTCATTACATCCTTGTGGATATAATGCCACAAAAAATCAAGGAGAACTAATTCACACACTCACCCACAAAACCAGTATTGAGCTATGCAGGAGATTATTGTTTAAAAAAAAAATCCACCCTCTTCCCCCAACCCCTACTACTCTGGTAGAGGACATTTTTCTGTTTCAACTGTGCTTGTGCAGTTGAGCTGTCCTCTTGCACCTCTGCCATTACTGTGAGAAATGCTTTCCCTGGGCAGCTGCTGCCCACTTAGCCAGAATGGACCTTAGTGGAGCATAGCTGAATCCAACGCAATTGAGAGGTGCAGCTGCCCAGGCAAGCCCAGTAAGCTCAGCTAATGACAGCTGCAAAAACAAGAATAAACAATGATTCTTTTTTGCTATTGAGTTAAGGGGAAGTTTGTTACTCAGTAACAGCTGACTGCTACAAGCTAGTTTGGAAGGTGAGGCGCTTGTCTAGATATAAAAACAGTAAGCTCTAATTCTTCCCTAAAGGATTTAAAATCACTGGCAGAACCAGGAGAACTAAGATGTATATAACTTAATTTTTGCCAAAATTTCACAATTCCCAAGCTATAAAATTAGCAATTTCAAATTTTTCTAACTAATATTATTAAAAAAAAAAATAGATCCATGGAAAACACAGGAATTATCCCCCTTCTCTTACACATACCCTCCCTTATATCTATATTATCAGGTAAAAACTACAATACAAATGTTATTAACTTAACTATAGAATTATGAAAGTTAATACTTTCAGCAACTTGGGAAATTGTCTAGTTTTCACATAAAGAAATATCTGCAAAGAGGTTACACTTCCTACGTAACTCACAAAGTCAGGCACTGGCAGAGCCAGAACTACTATCCAGAGCCACAACAGACAGAGCTCTCAGCAGAAACACAAAATAGTATCAGATAGCGAAATGCAAGGTCTACAAAATAGGATTTGATAAATTCATTGCACTTCGCTAAAATTCACTGTAATAAAAATTTCACTAATTTATACTAATTATGAGAAATGAGAATCTGAATGATTGAAAAGTAGGTCACACAGAATGCTGTAAAATATTCTTAACTTCAATGCAAGGAATAGTGAATGCTTACGGCATTTTTTCAAATGGAGTTTGGGTAGGTAATCTGACCATCTGATAGGTAATTATAATTAATCTCACATTTGTAGCTGTAAAAAATGTGTCTAAACTTCTACCAGAAGTCTTGCTCTCTTAAACAATACCAACTTCTCTCCTGAAATCTTTATGCTGTTAATTTACTAGGAGAGCCTTTTCTTAATAGCCAACCCTAAGATAAATTTCAGCCCAAATTCTAAATTTATGAGATCCCAGTTAATGCGGCTTTATTAAAGAGACATCTTGCTCCTGATGTAATTTTAATGACATCACCATCCATTATCTTGGTAGTCCAATAGTCCAAGCTTAGCAAAATTCATTTTATTTCTATCAAACAAAAGTAAAACACGCGTACACACAAATGTGCATGCAGTTCATTAACTGGGGCAAAAATAAAATCATTCTAACTTCAATCTTGAAACGTTGGGTCAATGTGTCCATTCCCATCTGTCTGAAAGACCACCTCCGTTTTTAAAGAGAATGAAATAAGGCCAGCGCAGAGGCTGATTCCCCCCCATGGGACAGAACCACAGGAGACCTCCCTGACTGTGTTGGGCCCCAGAGGACCAGAGAGGGCTTTCAAGCTGCTGACTTCAAGCTCTCAACCAGTGCACTCTCTGTGGACTTGCTAATGGCCGAAGATGGCCACGGTTCTCTGGCTTTCTAGTCTATGCATTGTAAGCCAGCACAAAGAAGGAGAGACTGTGGTAATGGGACAAGGATGCATAAGACGCAATTGCAGGAAAAGTGCTTAAATAAGGATTTTTAAATAGTGGTAATTTCTCATTATCATGGGGTCCATTCATCCACCTATCCATCCATCCATCCACCCACCCACCCTTCCTTCCATCTGTCTGTCCATCCATCCATCCCACCCATCCACCCATCCATCCATCCACCCACCCATCCATCCACCCACTCATCCATCCACCCATCCACCCATCCATCCATCCATCCATCCACCCACCCATCCATCCATCCACCCACTCATCCATCCATCCATCCATCCATCCATCCATCCATCCATCCATCCACCCATTCATCCACCCATCCATTCACACATCCATCCATCCATTCATTATTTCATCAACATGCATTTGCTCCAGCACTTTGCAGTCTTTTATTTGCCTTCAGAGGAGCTTATAATCTAGTTTGGGGCATGGATATAGACACAAATAGAACAAAATCTTGAACTGGAGCAGAAGGGTGGTTTGGGAGAGTTAACTAATAGCTAAGACCCCATCATTCCATCTGGAGGGGTGAAATATTGAACAGAAAAAGGACACCTACAGTTAATTTTGAATTTCAGAAAAAAATATATAAATTTTTAGTCTAAGTGTGCCCCAAACATTGCATGTCATCCTGCACTTTCCTGGCAGCCATATTCATCTGTAAAATGGGAATCGGAGATGTAATTTGTAGGGGGTTTGTGAAAAGTCAGTGATGTGAACTTTGAATACTGCCTGGAACTATATGCTAGTAACCATGATTGAATGAGTCCTGACTGTCCCTTGGGAAGTAGCCACCCCAAAATGCCAATTAGGAAGGAATGTTACAATGTGCAGGAACCACCCCAGCACTCAAGTTCAGGTTGGAGACTCTAAATGGCCCTATGTCTATCTTGTTCCATGGACAGGCAAAGCAGTTGTAACAGTATATATTTTACTTAGACCCTGCCATTTAATTTTCCTGGAAGGAGTCCATGATTGGCAGAATAATAGTCCACAAAGATGTCCCCGTCGCCATCCCCAGAACCTGTGGGCATCTTACATTATATGCCAAAGGGGAATGAAAGTGGCAGGTAGAACTGAGGTTGATCATTACCTGGCCTTAAAACACGGAGGTTACACTGGGTTATCCAGGTGAGCCCAATGCAATCACAAGGGAGGGGGAGGCAGAACATGAGGTCAGAGTGATTCTAGGTGAGAACAACTCAACTGCTCGTTGCTGATCTTGGAGATGGAGAAAGTGGCCATGAGCCAAGGAGTGTGGGCAGCCTCTAAAACTGGAAAAAGTATGGAAAGTGATTATCCCCTAGAACCTCCAAAAAGAGGCAGTCCCTGGTTTTAGCCCAGTGAGACTCGTGTCAGATTTCTCACCTCCAAAACTGCAGCCTAGTAAGTTACTGATTAGTTAAGTCACTAGGTTTGTGACAATTTGTTACAGCATAACAGGATACTCATACTAGAACTTTTTGAGTGCCTTGCTAGGCATTTCCACCAAAATCTAAAGAACAAAATGGCAGGCAGTGGGGAGAGAGGTTGCACTGGGAATTTAGTGCTAATGGTACAACTGCTATTTTTCCCTCTAATTGGAAGCTATTTAGAACTTTGGGTCTTTAATCCTCCCACCATAACACTGTGACTTGGAACCCTTGGGACTGTCCACAGAATCCCAAGCCTGTGCCCCAAACATTCTGATAATAACAGGGAGAAAAATAAGTATTATAATGAAGACAATTCAACAGAAAGGGGCAGAAGTCATTTTTTCCATAATGATGCTTCCTTGACTTTTGGGCTAGTGTTTAGCATTTTTAAGGCTAACACGAGGATAAAGAAGACCAGGCAGAGGCCTGAAGGGGGCATCCTGTTCCTTCCTTTTTTCCATTAGCCTCCAGCTGGAGGCTTAGTTTCAGGAACCATCATTTTGAACTTCCCTTTGTCCAGTTGGCCTGGATGAAAGCAGTATGTCTCAGTTTGCTGGGCTGCTATGACAAAGACCACACAATAGGTTGGCTTAAACATTAAAAATTTGTTGTCTCAAAGTTTCAGAGGCCAGAATCCAAAACCATGGTGTTGGCCAGGCAATACTTTCTCCCTATAATCTCTGGCATTCTGGTACTGGATGCCCACAATCCCTGGGTTCTTTGGTTTGTGTATCTGCCTCCCATCACCTGGTGATGTGCTTGATCTCCTTCTGTGTGGTTTTCTTAGAATTCTGGCTTTTTATAAGGTGTCCAGTAACACGGGTAAGGCCAGCCCTGATTCAGGTCCTATATAGGACCCTATTCACAAATGAGTTCACACCTTAACTGATAATACATCTTCAAAGGGTTTACAAATGGGTTCACACCCACAAGAGCAGGGATTAAGATTAAGGGCATTCCTTTTTCTGGGGTACCTGAGTCAATCTACCCAGAATGAGAAGTGCTAATCTAGGCACTTTGGGGATCTTCCGTGGGTGGTCCAGGGAAGTAGCCAACACACTCATTTGTTTGCCTGTGTTTTCTATGAATTCTTTACAATTTTCTATTTTAATCAAGATACACCTGCACCATCATAGAAAGCAGTCAAATGGTTCAGAAGGGCTTGTAAGAGACATGTCCTTATACCAGTGCCCCCCAGCCCCAGAGGTAACTAGATTTAACTCTCTTCAGTTAGGGTTCCCCCTTTATCTTAACGTGTAAGCTCAGGTGCACATTTCTTCTTTTATTACCTTAGACCACTAAGGTGCCTCGATCTTGGCTGCACCTTATGGTCATCTAGGGAGCTTTTGAAGACCCCGGTCTCAAGACCTCACCACAGATGGATTAAATAAGAATCTGGAGGTGGGTCCCAGGTAGAAGTCAGTACCTTTAAAGCTTTCCAGGTGGCTCCAGTGGGCAGCCAGGGAGGACAACTCCTGCTTGTGATAATTAGCTGTTGAGTCCTCATTGTGAAAGTTGTGCAATCAGCTTCCTTGCAAGAATCAGTGTTTCCAAACTTCTCTGAAAATGGGAATCATCTGGGTATTTGTCAAAACTATGCTCTTCCAGGGGCCCCCTCTGGGGTTCTGTTTCAGGGTGTCTGGACTGCACCCTGGGGGTTGCATTTCTTCAAATCACCTTGATTGAGGACGATCTGCCTGCACCCATTTTACCTGTACGATTGATGAGATCAGATGAATTCATACACAAAGGTAACCACTACCATACTCAATATGTAAACATCCCCATAACTCTAAATAGTGTGAGCTTCCCAGTCTGCGCCCCCAAACCCAGCCCCAAGCAACTGTTCTCCTCATTTCGCCCACTGCAAGTCTGACTTTTCTACATTTTGTGGAAATCGAATCATTCCATATGCAGTCTTTTTTGCGTGTGCCTCCTGCTCCTTGTTTTAACGTTTTTGAGATTCCTCTCTATTGTTGTATCTATAGTTTATTATTTTATCATCAAGCAGAACTCCATGGTATGACTGCACCTCATTTGCTTTCTGTAGACAGACACTTGGGCTGTTTTCAAACTTTGCCTATTATAAATAATCCTGCCAGGGATAATCGTGTTCAAGTCTTCGAGTAGACATAATCATGTGGAGTTGCTGGGTATGTGGAATATACTTATCTTCATAAGAAATTGCCAAAATGTTTTCCAAAGTGGTGGAGCCATTTGCCATTTCCACTAGCATTTCCATTCGATCCATGTACTTGCCAACAAGTGGCATTGTCAGTCTTTTTCACCTTAGCCATTCTAACACATTTGATTTTAACTTACATTTCTCTGATGAACTAATTGATGTCACGTGCACATTGGCTATTTATATATCTTCTTTTGTGAAATATCTCTTCAAATTTTTGGCCCATTTTTTATTGGGCTGTTGGTCTTATTGAGTTGTTAGAGTTATTTTTATATTCTATATTTACCTGTTTTTACATATTCTGGATATGTCTTTTGTCAGTTGTATGTATTGTAAATATTTTCTCCCACTCAGCAACTTGTCTTCTCAGTGGTTTCTTCAGAAGAGCTGACGTCGTAATTTTGATAAAGTCCAATATGGAAGTATTTTCCTTTGTGCTTTATGCTTTTGGAATCCTAGCTAAGAAATCTTTGTGTAAGTCAAGGCCATAAACATTTTCTCCCATATTTTCTTCTAGAAATCTTATAGAAGGATGATCTACTTTGTGCTTGACATTCTTTGAGTTTCTTAGTGGGCTTATGACTTTCATCACATTTGGAAAAACTTTGGCCATTAATTTTTAAAATATTTTTCTCCCTCTTTCCCCAACCTCTCTTCTCTCCTTTGGGGACTCCAATTGCATATGTACAAAGCTACCTGAAGTTGGCTCACAGCTCACTGATGTTCTTTTCTTTCAGTATTTTTTCCATTTTGCATAATGTCTCTTGTTTGTCTTCATACCAACTAATCTTTCCTTCTGCAATGGCTAATCTGTCCTCAATCTTATTCCGTGTATTTTTTTTTTTTTTAATCTCAGACGTTATAGCTTTCCTTTGTAGAAGTTCATTTTGGGTCTTTTTTATATCTTCCATGTTTTTACGTAGCATGTTATGTCTTTCCTCTAGACTTCTGAACAAATAGGTTATAAGAACTATTTTGATGTCTTTTCTGCTAATTCTAGGATCTTTGTCAGTTTCCGTTAATTAAATCTTCTCCATATTATGGGTCACATTTTTCTCCTTTGTATGCCTGGTAATTTTGGATTGGATGCCATTCATTGTGAATTTTACCTTGGTAGGTGCTAGATATTTTTGTATTCATATAAATAGTCTTAATATTTGTTCTGGAATACAGGCAAGTTACTTGGAAATAGTTTGATCCTTTGGCATCTTGCTTTTATATTTTCTAGGCTGGACCAGAACAGCATTTAATTCAGGGTTAATTTGTCTAATCTACTGAGGCACATTCTGACTCTCCCATCCAATGCCCCATGAACGCGGAGGTTTCCCAGGCTGGTAGGTGGGAACAGGTAATATTTGGGTTGCGAACACCACCCACTGATCCTGCAAATGCTTCCAGCTGCTTCTTTCCCTGACCTTGGAAAGTGTCCTCACAGTTTGACCAGTTCTCAGCTGAATACTAAGAGGGAACTTCTGCAGGTTTCCAGTTCTCTTCTCCAATACTCCGTCAGTGAACTTTAGCCACCTTGGTCTCCCCACACTCAGCTCTGTCTCCCCAACTCAAGAAGTCTACCTGGCTCCACTGGGGTCCCCTTCTTTCTGCTCTAGCCTGGAAAATATCTCAAGGGTTCAGGTGGAGCAACTGAAGGGCTTGCTTTGTTTATCCCACCCCTCAGGGATCATCATCTCTCATGAATGTCCAGTATCTTGAAAAGAGCTTTGTATATTTTGTCCAGTGTTTTATTTGTCCCTGGCAGGAGTGTAAGTCCAGTCCTTGTTATTTCATCTTAGTGCAGAAGCATGATCACTTTTATATATCTTTTTAGTGTTTAAAAACCTAACTTTAAAACATCTTGTAATGAATATTTTTAATGAATGCTAGGTTTTTGTATACACTATTTTGCTTTCTTCCTGACCATTTTGCAAGGTAAATATCTTGCTTTGTGATGAAGGGAGTGATGCTCCAGAAATGTTAGCCAATAAACCCTTTAGTATGGTTCATTTGGGAACTTTTAAGGCTAAAACTCTTTCCACTATACAAGCAGTTTACCTACAAAGGAACTGGAATTTTTGTTTAAAATGCACATTCCACCAAGGGTTATGGGTGGCATATGGAGATGACTATAAATCTTTAGGACAATGGAATCTTTGAGGGGTGATAGCACAGTTCTGAATCTTGAATGTGGTATTGTTTTTAAATGTGTTAAAATTCATAGACTTGCACAATAACAAAACAAAAGCCAATTTTACTGTATGATGATTTAAAACAAATATTTTGAAAAGTAAAAGAAAATGCAGATTCCCAAGCCATTCCTCAAGCCTACTTGTTCACATCAATGGGGGGATGGCGAGAATCTTTGCTATACACAAGCTCCCACATGATGGATAATCACCCCAAGAATGTGACCTTCCATTTTGTATTAGTCAGAGGAAAGAATGCCCATAAAACCTCATTTACTGAATTTTTTTACCTACATTAATTCACCCCATCTCAGATGGAAGATACAAAATCTAAGTTTTTTGAACTAAGTTTTTTTAAATAGGCAAATCCATGGACACAAAAGCAGATCACAGGTTACCAGGAACAAGAGAAAGAAGGAATTGGGGAGTTATTCCTTAATGGGTACAAAGACTTTTTTGGGGGTGTTAAAAATTCTCTGAAATAGATGGTGGTGATGGTTGCACAACATTTCAAAAGTACTTAATGCCATTGAGTTTTTCACTTAAAAATAATTGAAATGGTAAATTTTATGCCATGTATATCTTTCCATAATTAAAAAAAAAGAGTTAACGTTTCTTGAACATTCTCTTTTTTCCACCATTGTTTCTCTACTCTATGAAATTTGATCAATAATGGTCCTTTCATAGTTTTGCCCCATGACAGCATTCTCATGAAAAGAACACATTTAAAGTCAAGTAAATAAACCATGTGTGCCTCCGCTGAACAGATCTTTTCTTTGTTGTACAAAGCGCCTCTAAATTTGCACCTCCAAGCGTTTCTTCGGGCATTTCCTTTCTAAACAGTATGATGTGAACAGGTAGAATCGAGAGGGGAGGGAGGAAGAAGTCAAGGGAGGTGAAGAGGCAGGAAGAATATCTCTAGGGACTTGGGTGTTAGAGCAAAATGACTCAGGTGGGCACAGGGTCTGTGTGCATACCGGGACAAAAACCTGGAGAAAATGAATATTTCTCTCAATTACTCTTACACCTAAAATCAGGGTTTCTCAGCCATGGCTCTGCCCACATTTGGGGCCGGGTGACTCTCTGTGGTGGGGGGTGTCCTGTGTACTGTAGGATGTTGAGCAACTTCCCTGGTCTCCATCCACTCAAGCATTGACCCTCTACCCATAGTCACAACCAAAAATGTCTCCAGACATTGTCAAGGGTCCTCTGGGGCACAAAACCATCCCAGTTATGAACCATTACGATGGATGGATGGGTAGATGGGTGAATGGGTGGATGGATAGATGTATGTATGGATGGATAAGTGGGTGGATGGATGGTAGATGGATGGGTGGTGGTGGGTGAGTGGATGGATGGAGGGATGGATGGTGGGTGGATGAATGGGTGGTGGATGGATGGATGAATTGGTGGGTGGATGGATGGGTGGTGGATGGATGGATAGATTGGTGGGTGGATGGATGAGTAGATGGACAGACAGAGTTTGTCACCTCTGCACTACTGGCATTAGGGATGAATGATTCTTTGTTTGTGGGACTGCCCTGGGCACTGTAGGATGTTGAACAGCTTCCCTGGTCTCCACCCACTCGAGCACTGTCTCCCCTCCCAAGTCATGACAAGCAAAAATGTCTCCAGACAAGGTCAAGGGTCCCATGGGGGAAAAATCATCCCTTGTTATTAATCATTGCAGTGGATAAATTCATAGATTGGTGGGTGGATGTATGGATGCATGGGTGGATGGGTAGGTGGATGTATGGATGTATGGATGCATGGGTGAATGGGTGGGTGGATGGATGGATGGATATATGGTTGGATGGGTAGATGGATGGATGGATGGATGGATGCATGGGTGAATGGGTGGGTGGATGGATGGATGGATATATGATTGGATGTATGTATGTATGTATGCATGGGTGAATGGGTTGATGGATGGATGGGTGGGTGGATGGATGTGTGGATGGATGGGTGGATGGATGGATGGATGGATGGGTGGATGGATGGATGGATGAATGGATGGATGGGTGGGTGAATGGGTGGATGGATGGATGGGTGGGTGGATGGATGCATGGATGGATGGGTGGATGGATGGATGGATGCATGCATGGGTGAATGGGTTGATGGATGGATGGGTGGGTGGATGGATGTGTGGATGGATGGATGGATGGATGGGTGGATAGGTGGATAGGAGGAAGGTGGTGGGTGGATGGATGGATAGCTGGATGGTTAGGTGGGTTGATAAACAGAATCTCTCATGCTAAGGCAGCTTCGCACCTCTGCACTACTGACATTGGGCTTAATGATTCTTTGTTTTTGGGACTACCCTGGGCCCTGTAGGATGTTGAGCAGCTTCCCTGGTTTCCACCCACTAGACAGTCAGCACCCCACTCAGTCCTGACCATAAAAAATGTCTCCAGAAATTGCCTATTGTCCCCTGGGTCACACTTTGTCATGTTAGCACTGCAATGCATGTTGTTGTTTTCTAAACTGATAACAAAATGTATTACAGAGGGCAAAAGGCAAACAACAGTAAAGGGCAAGGAGTGCACCATGTTACTAAATCTCATACAGAAACGCGCAGGGAAAAATGCTCCTAGTAACGATGATGATTGATTGAATACTAGCTATGTGCGTGAGCCTTGCCGCTTTTGCCTCATGGGACTCCCTAAGTATAGCGTTGTTGAGACACTTCCTTTTTTCTTTACACATCACATATGTCTCCACAATGGCTGTGTTTTCCTGAGCCTGGGGGCCCTAAGGCTCTCCAAACCGAGAGCCGAAACAGAAATAACCCGTTTGGTGGCTAACACTCTGCAGTGTTTTCCTTAAGGGTCCCGAGTTTATGCTCGTTACCGATCTTCCTGGAAGAAAGTCTACAATCACAGAATGGTGAATGGAGCAAAAGAAGAGCTTGGGCAAGCACCGCCCGTGTCACATCGTGAGTATACTTACGTTGTTTAGACACAACGAGAGTCGACTGCAGAAAAGTCAATTCTGGGTCTTGAACTCTCTATGGGTGGGAGTGAAGTCAGGTTTTGCCCTCTAGGAGCTTTGTGGCTGGATTGCATGGGTGGGTGGGCTGCCCTCGCCTCTCATTTAAGCAAAAACAACTTAATTGAGGGAAAGCTTGCTCTAGGATCCCACCCCATCAAAAGTTTGGTTGTGGCAAGCAATCTCTCAAACACATGCTTTGTGTCTCGTGTGTGCAGGGATCAGGGAAGCCAGAATGTAAATTTGGGGGTTGGTCCCTCACAACGTTGGAACTCCAGGCCTATCAGGAATTGCATGTCCACACTGGGCCATTTCAACAGACTTCATTATGGTCAAGCCCAGAGGAGGGTGGGGGGCTCCAGCCCCTCAGACCACCCAGAAAGAGGAATTAGAAGATGGCAGCTGCCTGGTGTGGCGTGGTGTGTGGTCCTGGTAGAGGGACGTGCAGGATGAGATGAAGGGTGGAAATTAAATCCACACTCGAGCTGTCTTCACAGACTCTGGGTAAGCCCGTCTCTCTCCTTCCCTTCCCCCCCAAGCTCAGGTGCCTATTCTTCCAGAACCTTCCCTCTGACATGATTCAAGCACCATCGAGGAGACCGAAAATGATTAAAATAATGCTGAGAAGAAGGTTCAACGCCAGCCACCCATCCAGGAAAATGACTGAAGGGAAAGTGTCTGAATTTGAGCAGAAATGGCAAAGTTGAGACAGATGAGTAACCGGCTGTGGACGTGCAGACATCAAAAATGGGCAGGTCTGGCCACTCAGTCCTGACATCGAGCTCTGAGCGCCTATAAACTGGCACCAAGCTCTGAGCTCCTACAAGCCGGCTTCGTCTTCACTGCAGAGTTGTCCGCCGCCATTTAAAAATGTGTCAGTGCACCACGCACTCATCTGCGGGAGATGGTTCCGTGCGCTGCTTGCCTCCTTGTCAGAAAGCTCCCCGCCGCTTGCCTCTTCTGCTTTCCACTTCTTCCCTGCCATCCCATTTCCCCCTGTAAAACCGCACCCTCCTGAGAAAACGGACAACTCATACGGCTTGGTGCCAGGAAGGGAAAAAAATAATTTATTAAGCTTGAGAGATCTGACAGCTTTCGGAATTTCAAAGCTAACATTTGCCTTTTTTTTTACAAGTGCTAAAAGTTTGTATGGAAATTTTTAATATGACATAAAAACGAATGTCAGAGATTTAATACTTCAGGAGTAAGGGTAAGTTCTTTTTCCCCCTGACGCATGGGATTTTTATTAATAGATATTTTTTTCCTTGTTACTTTTTATCCATCTCACCGTGAATCATTGTGCTTGGGGAATTCTTTTGACTTTCCTATCTGCTTTTTGAGTAAGATGAGAACCAATTTTGGGCTGTCACGGATGTGCTGATTTGCTGGGGAACTTCGGAGTGTGATGCTGTGAGTTCTACCTGATCGGGCTCACCTGGAGGTCCTGCTGACATTAATGGGAATTAGACACGCTCTCCTAGCAGGATCAGCCCCTGCCTTTAAGGTTCTGCAAATGCGTGTGCTTAATTGATGACCCACGATGTCATGTCACAGCCGGGGTGAGTGACACCCTGCTGTCAAAAGAGAGAGTGAGACATGCCTGCCACTTCCCCAGCAGCCCTGACACATCCTGCAAAATGCTGCAGTCCCGGATGCACGACGTTCCTCTCCAAGAGCGGCCTGGCTCCCTTTGGTCTACACAGGAAACAAAACGTGTGGGAAACTCTTCCAAAGCAGAGACGAGCCACGGCGGTCCTCTTTGGCCCGAGAAGTACTGCAGGATCAGGAGGATGACGTGTGGCTGCCGTGAGCACCTTTGTGCCGATTCTCTGGAATCCCCCAACAACCTGTCTTGGAGACTGAAGACAGGCTTGGGGCTTGGGGGGCTTCCTGCAGGCAGGATGGATGCCAGGGGACCCCAGCTGGATCAGAGAGGCAGCTTTTGCCCTGATGCCTGGTGGGAGCTGAGCCCAGCACTGGTTGCCGTGGAAACCCCACAAAGCAGGCACATTTCTCTTCTCAAGCCCCTCAAAGGGTGCAAGTGGGAGAGCAGTGAGGACCGGGCTCTCCCAGTCCATCAGGATTACCTGCAAAGAGGTGTATGGTCAAAAGGCAGCTGGCCCACCCTGTCCCGCAGCAGGGCCACGGCTCAGAGCTGTAGCTCAGATAAGCTGCCGAAGCCAAGCACCCCAGAAAGACCCCTGTGCTGTGGAAATCCACCCTGCAACAGAGAAGGGGCTGCCGTCTCTCTGCTAATGTGTGGAAGCATCCCCCACCCCACCCACCAAGCTCTTCATCGTTTAACCCTTCTGGGGCCCACCTGAGCCTCCCAGAAGGCTCTCCTGAGACCCCTGGCCAGGGGCAGACCCTGCTTCCTCTGGACCCTTGGTTGCCCTGATGGTTGATTTTATGTGTTGACTTGGCTGTCCTGGTGCCCAGTTCTTTGGTCAGACGGTGGCCTGGATGTTGCCTTAGAGATACTTTGTATTTGGAACTAGCGTCACAGTCCGTTGACTTCCCTCACTCCCATCTCTTCCCGAGTCCTGAGCAACAGGTCCAGAAATCTGTGTGCATGTTGCCATCCCCAGACCCCAGAGGTGGGATGTAAAGAGACGGGTCCAGATGGAAGTCACCAGGATTGAAGTCCTGGAAACCGGGTCTTTGGAATGGAGTAAGGAAGATCCCAGAGCGGGTTCTTGGGGGAAGGACTGGGAGCTTGAGGTCATCCCTGTAGCTTCCCCTTGGGGTTCTAGCTCCCGTAGGTTTGCATCTGGCCTCATCCGTCCACTTGACCTTGGACCCGTCTCTTAGCTTTTCTGTAAAATGTAGCAAATGACAGGACTCGCCTCATGAAGCTGTTGTGAGGATAAAGCTCCACACATACACCAGGCAATGAGGAGGGGGAGGACGTGGGGTGGGAGCAGCTTCCAAGCTCTCCCAGGAGAAACATGCAACAGCCCCCAAGGCCCCTGCCCCTGGACCGTGGAATTGCAGGTCATGTGTGTCTAACTCAGAGGCCTCAAAGAAGAAGAGAAGGATGTCTATAAAAGTTCCTTTACATTCTGCTAGAGTACACAGGCGCTGGATGGAGCTACATTTACACATCTTAGAAATGAGCAAGATAAAAAGAAATTCTTGGCACCTGGTGGGAGAAGCAGACTTCAGTCAAGGATCCTAAGAGACAATCCTTGACACCACCTGCTGAAGGCTTCTTCTCTTCCTTGTGCAAAGGGGGAGAGAAGGGACATGGAGAGACGGGATGTGGCTGCTGACCTGAGAAGAGCCAGCCTCGGCTTTCCGAAGTTCTTCAATATAGGTCCTATGTCCACCCCACCATAAAGCCCCATCCCCAGTAAGGGGTGGCGATGGGCTGGCTCCAAACCCACTCCAACGAGGTCCCCAAGGGAAGCTGACAACACGGCGGCCTCAACGGCTTGAAGACGATACCTTGTTTTCCTTGAAAACAACAAAAACAGAAAGGAGGGTGAGTCAGTATCACCAGGACAAGGCAAGCAGGATGGGGGGGTGGGCAAAGGCTTGAGCTCACGGCCTCCCACCTCCCTCCAACTTACAAAGAGTCATGCCCGAGACCCTTTTCTGGCATTTGGACCCTGGCGCTCTCGTGCTTTGTAGAGCTGACCTGAAACACGTGCTTGAAGACAAGTATGCTGTGAATCATGTTTTTCTCCCCAAGAATCAGAGCTGGGAAGGGTTCCCTCCATGGAACCTGTTAGGGATCTGCTCAGTGTCGGAGCTTGCTGCAGAGGCCCTTGGATAACTTGCCCTGGTTCGCGAAGGGGCTGATCGTCAGCTCAACACTGGACGGGTGCCTCTGGAGAGAGGCTGGGTCCGGGGGCAGAGGCGCCTGTGGAGGGTTTAAGACAAGCGCTTGGAGAGGGATGTGGGAAAGGATTGTCCTCCCCACCCGGAGATGGCCCACGGTGAGCGTCTGGTCCTGAAAATCAAACAGAAGAGCTGGCTTTGACCTTTCTTTCACTGCAGTGAGGCAAAGTTTCCTAGTAGCTTTTGTTAATTTAGGTAGCATGGGAAAGGACCAAAGGATTAGCTTTTGCAGCAGCAGGGATGGATAGATAAATAGACGGAAAAGGATAGGTAGATGGATAGATAAAGAGGTAGATAATGATGATAGATAATAGATAGATGAATGATAGATGATAGAGATAGATGGTGGAAGGATAGAGAGAGAGATTATAATAGATGAGAGATGATAGAGAAATAGATAATGATGATAATCGATAGGTATAGAGATGATAGGTAATAAATGATTGATAGATGATAGAGAGACAGATAGATGATGGAATGATAGGTAACAATGACAGAAGATAGATGACAGATGATAGATATAGATGATAGATAATAGATAGATGACAGATGATGGAAAAATAGATAATGATGATAGGTAATAGATACAAACAGATATGATAGATAGATAGAGATATAGAGATAGATAAAGAGATAGAGAGGGAGAGATGATAGATGATGATAGATAGATAGATAGATATAGATAGATAGATAGATAGATGATAGATAGATAGATAGATATAGATAGATGTCCGGGATGGACAGACAGATGAACAGACAGACAAATGGATGAACACATGGATAGACAGAGATGGAGGGAGGAGGAGAGGGAAAGGATTTGGATTCATCAAATAGAGGGAAAATGTGCAAAAATCTTTGGCAGCATTAGCAATGAGGAAACACACCCACATGCACACACACAAAGAGATTCATCAACCAGCAGAGGGAAAACTAAATCCAGCGGATGAGGTCATCCTGCAAGCTTGAACGATAATGACTAATGCTTGTCTTGAGAGGTCATTTTCTGCATATTTGGAATTCAGGCATTGATTTTATTACACATGACGGCCACTGGTTTGAATATGATGATTTCATTTTACAGTCAGTTTCGCTTTTCTGGCAACGTATTTTCGGGTCAAGCTGACAGGGGCTGCTGAGGGACTGCATTATTTGGTGAGGATGGCTGCAGCATCAGAACTTTCCGTGGGCACCACCTCGTCTGGCTCAGCCCGTGCCCTGCAGAGCATAATTATTACCCTGCTCATGGGATTAGGAAGCCAGACTCTGATGTCTTTCCAGGACCCCCAGATCCACTCATTCTTTCTGGAACGAGAAGCTAGACCTTCCCAGCCCACTCACCTCAGACTGTGTGTGCTCCCCCCACTCCCACCTCTGGGCTGGGACTCCAGACCATTCTCCTCGTCCCACCAGCTTTCCGGGACCCTCACGAAAAACCCTGGAACAGTCAGCCCTTCACCCCCATATCGCCTGACATTCCTTTAGAGACCGAGGCTTCTCCTGAAAACGCCTTGAGACCCCACAGGTGTGAAATGAAATTTACCTGCTGCAAGACGAGGCTCTGCATTTCACAGGGCAGGGTGGTGGGTGTGGAAAGCAGCAGCAGAAAGTAGCTGCCTCAGTTTACCCAAGCTCCTATGACAAATACTACACGCTGGTCGGCTTAAACAAGAGGAATTTATTGGACCGCAGTTTTGGGGCTGGAACCCAAAGCCAAGGCATTGGCAGGGAGGGTCTCCTCTGGCGGAGGCTCGGTCTGTGCGTCCATCACGCGCAGAGCCGTTGGGTGCCGGGTGAAGGGTGAGCGGAGGGGCAAGGAGGCTGGGACCCAGGCAGTGTCTTCTTGTGAAGCGATGCACGGTCGAGCTGGGGAACTGGCACTGTACCCTGCGGGCAGAGGGAGGTGATCCTTTCAGGAAGGGAACGGCATCACCTATCTGAGGTCTGATAGATTGGGAAGGTGAGTTGAAGAGGATGCAAGCGGCCAATGGGGAGCTTCTGGTGACGGGGGAGAACATGTGAGCAGATTCCTTGGGGGAAGCTGTGGCATGTGGGGCAGGAGGGAACGCTGTCGGCTGCAGTGATGGAGGAGACACAGCCATGCCTGCCCTGCAGAGGCTGATGCCCATGTGAGAGCCACGCCCTACACCAGGGGGCACCCCCAGGTGAGGCTGATGCCCATGTGAGGGCCACGCCCCACACCAGGGGGCACCCCCAGGTGAGGCTGATGCCCATGTGAGAGCCA
>JAKSZT010027969.1:18656-42296 GCA_026826555.1 Tolypeutes matacus | reverse complement strand
GTAGACCTCCCTCGGTGGAGTGGACTTTCCTTGGTGGTGTAGACTTCTCTATGTGGTGTGGACATCCCTTGATGGAGTGGATTTCCTTGGTAGTGTAGACTTCCCTCGGTGGAGTGGACTTTCCTTGGTGGTGTAGACTTCTCTATGTGAGGTGGACGTCTCCCAGTGGAGTGGACTTTCCTTGGTGGTGTAGACGTCCGTCGGTGGACTGGACTTTCCTTGGTGGTGTAGACTTCTCTATGTGGTGTAGACATCCCTTGGTGGTGTAGACTTCTCTATGTGGTGTGGACGTCCCTCGGTGGAGTGGATTTCCTTGGTGGTGTAGACGTCCCTCGGTGACACGACGTCCCTTGGAGGCATCCCCTGTGCGCCCCACTGCCCAAGGCAGCCCCCTGACCTGGAGGCACAGGCCAGCTTATTCGGGGCTGGCAGCCAGTGAATGGCACCCCAGACCCAAATCCTTCCATCTGCTCAGCTTGTGTTCGGGGGAAATTGAGGCTCCTACCTAGGCCCAGGTGTGAGGTTAAAGGGCACAACAACCTGCAATGGTTTTCATTTAAGCTCGTTTCTGACTCTCCACTCCGCTGGCCCGGCCACAATTAGGGAAAATTGTTTTCTGAATGCCGAAGCCGGTGCAGGGCAGAACTGATTGGATTAGAGGCGAACCTGGGCACATGTGGGGCTCAATGAGAGAGGCCCTGCCTGGGCACGGAGGTCGGGGGTTCCATGCTGGATGGGGGGCAGCGAGGACAATGGGGACAAGGTCAGGAAGACCTCAGAGGCCAATCCCAGCCAGCCAGACCTTCCAGAAGCTTCCGGGTCGTGTCCAGAGGAGGGAACTCACTTTATGGCTGAGGAACGTTCCCAAGTGAGAAATGCTAGGATCCTCCTGAAAATCGCGGTGTCCGATTCTTTGGGATGTTCTCCAGTCCAGTTTGTGACCCAAATATGAAATTTTTAAAAAATGAAAGATCTTTTATGAACCTCGAAGATACCGTGTTGAGTGAAATGAGCCAGACACAGAAGGTCCCATGTTCCATGATTCCACTTCTATGAAATATCCAGAACAGGCAAATTCACAGTGAGAAAGTAGGTCAGCGGTTTCCAGGGGCCAGGGAAGGTGGGGCGTGACTGCTGAGTGGGTGTGGAATTTTTGTTTGGGGCGATGGAAAAGTGAATGGAATTAAAAATGGTTACAACAGTGAATTTTATAACATACACATATTCACAGTGAATTTTTATAAAAATACACATTTTGAGTAAAAGTTCAGAACAACACTATAAAGAAATTCATAAAATCAAATGACAGTTTACCCATTTTTTTTCCTCTGGGGTTACGTGTGTGTAAAATGAATTTATTGGCAGGCCATCCGGGCAGCATTTAGTTTGGAAAATGATACATTATTTTTTCTGCTCCATTTTTTTCCCCCTAGAGAAAACGGCACCAGTTTCTGCAGCCAGTTTTTCGTGGGTCTGGACCTGAGGGAATCAAGTTGACTGAGTGCCTTCGTCGTCAGGGACTGGTGCTGACTGAGTGTCTTCTGGGCCTTTCCCACAGCTGAAGTATGTGGAGACCCTCGCTGAAGGCAAGTCTGGTCCTTTTTCTGACCTCCATCTCTCAGAATCCCTGCAAGATCTCAAGGGCTCCTCCCTGCTAGGAGCTGGGGTCCCCCGAGGTCCCCCAGCTTCCCTGCTGGCTCTCCTCAGTCCATCCTTCTCAGCCTGCCTCCTGGAACTAGCCTTGTTCTTCTTCCCAACTTCCTCACAAAAGTCGTTCTCCCCGGTGGCAGTTTGGCATTGTTTACGAATTCCAGAAATAGATATTTGTGTTTGTAAAGGGGTCTGTTCCTCGGGGCATATTAGACTGTATGAAATTCAGAGGTTTCACTTTTACCTGACTAAATTATGATTAAGGCTTTGATTTGACCATGTCGGTAGGACGTTGAGTCCCTCTCCCTTGGTGGGTTGGGGACTCACAGAGAAAACGACAGGGCAGAGGAGACAGTTGGGGTTTTGATGCTGGAGCCCTGGGAAGTGAATACACAAAGAAAAAGAACACCGAGGAAGAGAGACGGCTCGTTAGACTGCAGAGGCCCTGGGAAGAGAGAGGCTCTTGGGAGCCTACAGCTGCAGCTGAGCCCGGAGAGAAGCGAGCCCCGGGAGAGAGACGAGCCTGATCCCTCATCTGAGATCGGAAGAGGCTGGGACCACGGAGCCTTAGGAGGGAGAAGAGGGCTGGACCCTCACAGGCATCGCCCGCCATCTTGCTTCAACACGTGGCCAGTGACTTTGGTGAGAAAGTATTTCTTGTGGTGCCTTGAGCTGGACTCTTTAGGGTCTTGTGATGTAAAAGCTTCCACCCCAAATAAACACCCTTTCTAGAAGCCAGCAGAGCCCTGGTACTTTGCATCAGCGCCCCTTTGGCTGACTAATCCACCGCCCCTCCAGAGACCTACTCTTCTTGTTCAAAATGTCTCAGCTGGACCTTGGAATCACAAAAGAGAGCAAAGGAGCCTGGGGCAAGGGGTCTTTGAGAACAGCAATAAGGCGTTGGGGCTGCCTTTGGGCGGACCGGGTGTCTGAATTCCTCCTCTCTCCTCAGGCACGCAGAGGAGGGGGCAGGTCTGTCCTCGAGGCAGGGCTGTTCCCGGGGCTGCGGGCTTACAACAGTGGGCATTTCCTCTCTCCCCATTCTGGAGCCCGGGCATCTGCCGTCACGGGTGCAGCCTCGGGGGCAGGATCAGGGTCAGGGCTGTGAATCCACTCGCTCTCGGTCCGGCAGGCTGCCACTTTGACGTGCTCCCTCTGGAAGCTCTCGGGGAGGGTCTCCCCTGCTTCCCCCAGCTCTCGGGGTTCCAGGTGCTCTTTGGCTTGTGGCTGCATCCCCCCCCCCCCCGTCTCTGCCTCTAAGGGAACAATCACTGGATTCAGGTCCACCCGGTCCAGCATGAACTCATTTCACAATCACATCTGCAAAGACCCTATTTCCAAATAAGGTTTCATTCAGAGGTTCCAGGTGGACAAAAGAAATCTGGGGAGGGGGGATGCACCGTTCAACTCACTGCAAGGGGGCAGTTTCCTTTTGCCAATTAAAGCAATTGTATTTAATGTGGCTTTTCCTAAATTAGGGAAGTTTGAAAAGCCCCTCGAGAATTTCGTTGACATGGAAATCACAGCTTTAGGGGTTGGAGCCAACAAGTCTTGGTGGTGAAAGTGAGAGGGATGAAGCCCGCTGTCCTATAAACAGACCTGTCCCCGGCACGTGACAGACGGCTTCGCCCCCTGACCCCTGCCTCCCTTGCCTTTCTGGTGCCCGTTTATGCCCTGCGAGGGGAAGAGTCCCCGCTCACGTCTGAGGGTCAGGAAACGGCACCGCCGGAGCTCCAGGAGGCTCGTCTACCGGTTACTTCCTGGAGGCGTTTGTACCTCTCCCTGCAGACCCTTCGGTTGCCAAGAGGATCGGACCCCGGGTAGAGCCCACCCTACCTGATGCCCTTTGGGAGATGGCAAAGAGCTACCCCTCAGCATTACCTTATTTGAGCACCACACAAAATGCTAGGTGTCGGGAGTTTTGTCATTGTTTGCAGAAGAGTCCAAGGAACTTCAGGGACCATTGGGGACATCTTGCAAGTCCTGGTAAGTGGAGGAAAAAGCGGCTCCAGTCTGGAGATCCCCACTCCAAGCCCAGCTCCATCCCCTTTACAAGCCGTGCTCTGAGCTCTGAACCCACAAAGCAGCATCCTGCCCCGGCTCCCAGTGCCCTGTGGTGTCCGGCAGTGCCTGGTAACCCTGGACCCAACAAGCCCAGCTCTTTACCTGGAGGCAAATGAGGTGAGCCAAAAAGTGCAAGTGAGAACGAGTGAGGGAGTGAGTGTGAGGGAGGGGGGAGAGCGAGAGAGCGAGAGAGCGAGAGAGCGAGAGAGTGAGAGAGAGAGGGAGAGAAAGGGAGAGGGAGGGAGGGAGAGAAAGAAGGAGGAAGAGAGAGAGAGAAAGGAGAGGGGGTGGGGGAGGGGGAGGGAGAGAGGGAGGGAGGAGAGAAAGAGGGAGAGGGAGCCTCCTCCGGCCAGAGCTGCGGACGGTCCGCACCAGCCAAAATGAGTCCCCGCTGGGGCACATTCCTTCCACGGAGCTACCCTCTCCCAAGCCCGGGCCGGGGTCTGGATGAGTCATTTCGCTGGTGATTTTCAAAGGGCGATAACATGGGGAAGAACCCGATGAGGTCCGTGAGGCATTTCTCCGCCAAGATCACAAACGGAGGCTCTGTCTTCCCACTCGCAGGCGCACATGCCACAGGAAAGCAGAAGTGTACCCCAAAACCTACCAGCTCGCGGCTCCTGGAGCCCCGGAAGTGGCTGCGACTGCTGCGCGTTCGGCTGGTTGTGTTGGAATCGTGCAGTGGGACTTGAGTGGGCCTGTCCTTGTTGGCTGGGGGGGACCCCAAAACAGGCATGTGCATCGTGCTCAGAACCTGGAGGTCGGACCTGATTTGGAAAGAGGGTCTTTGCAGATGCCATTCGGTGAGCGAGCTGGAGATGCGCTCTGGCACCTCCAGGGTGGGCACTAACTCCAATAACTGGGTCCGAGACGGACAAAGGAGAGGGGGGTGTGGACACACAGGCAGAGAGGGGAGGCCGTGTGAAGTGGGGCAGAGCTAAACGCAGCCCCCAGCCAAGGAATCCTGGGGCCGCCGGAGGCTGGAAAAGGCAGAGGTGTCCATCACCATGCCGAATTTTAGGTCTTCTGAAACGAGGGGATCACAGAAAATTCAGCTACCAAATCTGAGACAAAGAATGACAATTTTGCTAAACGACGGCATGTTTCCAGAAAAAGTGATTTCGCTCTGCTGGGCCGCGCCTGTCGTTGGGCTGTGGGTCCCCACGGCATCTCCAGTTGCCCCCTCACAAAACAGGCAGACAGACAAGCAGGATGGGTGGGGCCTCAGATGTTCAGCCTCTAGGGGCTGTGTAGAGAGAAACCAAGGGGTCCCCACGCAATGGAGGAGGAAAAATCAAACATGCCGCTGGAGCCGACACTCCCTGAGAAGAAGACAAAGAGGAGAGAGAAAGCGTTTGAGTGCATACTCCAGCATGTGTGTGTGTCTTTTTCCCTAAACGGACTCCTAATAAACACAGTTACCCAAATCAACTTTGCCATTAAACTACTTCCCTGGACATCTTTCCACCTGATGATGCATGGACTTGCCGTATCCTTTTTGACGGCTGTATAGTATTCCACAGCGTGGCCAAGAGGTTTACATAGTCCACTACTGATAGGCAGGAAGTTGCTTCCAATTTTTCAACATTACACTTGGTGGTGCAGAGTGGACTTTCTTTTTCATTGCAATTATACACATGTGCCCTTGTGGGGGCGAAGCTGTGGAAGGAAGAGCTGGGAGCTCGCTGGATCAAAGGGTCCATGTGCTTCAACGCTTGGCAGGTCAGCCTCCAACCTCTTTGTCCTCTTATCAACGGCCCGTGAGCAGAAATGTCCCTCGACCTGGCCAGCCCGCTGGGGTCACCCTGTACAGCCCCTGTGAATCTACACACTTGGGTGCTATTTTCTAAATTGCATTTTTCCCATTTTGAGTGTGACTAAGCATCTTTGTCACAATTTTATTAAACATTCGTATTTCTTTTCTTTCCCTCAGGATTGTTTGTTCCCATCTTTTGTCACTTATTTTGACCTGTTTATTCCCCCTTAAAATGTAATAACTTTGCTCGCATGTTAAAATATTAACACTTTGTTCGCACATCTTGCAAATGCTCTCCCCAGTGGCCCGGCAACTTTCCATTGCTGTTATGGAAGGTTTTGCTATACGGAAGCATTAAATTTTCATGTGGCTAAATTTGTCAATATTTTCCTTCCTGGCTTCTGGCTTTTGTGCCATCTTTGGAAAGCCTTTTCCCACACAAGTTTGTAAAAAAAAAACCCCAATACTCCTTTGTTTTTTTCTGGCACTCCCATGGTTTCATCTTTTATGTTTAATTCTTCATCTGGAATTATTTTTAAATAAGAACTGAGAGAGGGACTCAGATTTTTTTTTTCTCCTAAATTTCCAGCCACAACCATTCATTGAATCATCCATCTTCCTCTGCAGATCTGAGATGTTAATTTTATCATACAGTTACAAATTTCTTATACATGTTTGGGTCCATTTCTTCATTCTTTTCATGTCTATTTTTGCATCCATAGTATAATGCTTTAATTAACCATTACTGCACTTTTATATTGTTTCTTAATATTTGATGGGGCTACTCATTTTATTTCTCTTCTTTTTGTCAGGGGTTTCCCAGCTATTCTTCCATGTGTATTTTTTTTTTCCCAGAGGACCTTTAGAATATTTTTTTTAACCTCAAAAATTTATTTTAATTGAAGTCTCATAGGATTTATAAGTCAACTCAGGAAAAATAGGTATTGTCTTTTTATCCAAGAAAAAGGCATGTCTCTCCATTTAATTACATCTTGCTTGCTTTAAGTGGGAACCGCCTGCAAAATACAAACCCCTGGTCCTGCCTGACTCTGCTGAGGGGTAGGGAGCTGGGGATAGGAGGGTCTATTTTGAAACCCCACAGTGGTTTTATTACACACAGGCTTCTCCCCACCCCACCACCCCCTCTTGAGAATCACTACTTCACACCACATAGAGAAACGAGAAAATGCCCAACTATCTCCTTTGCTTTCTTCCCTGTGTGCCTGGATTCTGAATAGGGGAATCCAACGTTCCTTTTCGGCATATGGGATCTCGTTCTCTTCAGCCTCCTTGAAAGTGTACACATGGCAACTACCTAAATCAGGCAGCCAGGTCTACAAAGCCTAAAATCCTATACAAGTGCAAAGTGATTCGAAGAAGCTAAAAAGTCAGGGAGTATTTCTTTAAGGAACTTGCTAGAATAAAAATCATAAACAGCCACAAAATCTCCTAAAGCACCCCAGTGTTTCATGCTCCATGGTCAAATTGCCACAAAACTCAAATTTCAACACGTGTCGAAATGTGGAAAAATAACATGTTCAAATCACATTCACATCAGCATCCTTCTTTCAGAACCCAGAAGAACACTTATGGCCATTTCTTGCTTGTTACTACTGATTTTACTTAGAGTGGAGTGTGTCTAGAACATTTCCTGTCTTAGAACTGTTTCTCCGTAATTATTAGAAAACTAACATACCCGCAAACACCGTGTGCTGCCAATAGTGACTCAACTGCCCTTGTTTCTTTAAAAGCAAGCACGATGGAAGAAATCCGTGGGAGTTACACAGAAATGTGCATCGGGAAAGAGTTTCATTTGATGGTTGAACGTGTCTATTTCCACACACGACTTCACCACATTTGTGTAAAAGCAAGATCGCTTGAAAGGAGTCCCCACCTTCACCTAACGTGTAGGCGAGACTGTTATCGAATCACCCATCTTCCTCCGCAGATTTGAACTACTAATTTGTCCGTGTGAAAACCCCTGAACTCTTTCTCTGTTTCGGGCCACTTTGCAATGAGTGAAGGCTTGAAACAAATAGATGAGGTGGAGTCTCGTTCCAAGGAGCGGTTCCCCTGTAACAAAGTATACGGCGCCTCAGATAACCGATACAGTAAATCTGGTGGAAACAAAATAAGGGGCCGTGGCCACCGTTTGCTCCAAATAGGGAATAAATTGGTCAAAGCAAAATGAGCCTCGGACGCGTGGGTGGCCCTGGGAGTCTCACAGCGCCCCCCCCGCCGGCGCGGGTTGCTGGCCTGTAATCAGAGCCCTCCACCCCGTCCCCACCACTGGGCTGCCACTGGGACCTGATTATCTACAAATTTATGGGAATCTGCAACCACTGGCCTTCTCCTTCTGATAATGTTTTCTGACACATATCAGGAGACGCGGCTGATGTGCAAGGCACTATGTGTGAGGGGCACAAGGCAGTCGGGAAGCAGGCAGGCAGACGGTCCATCGGAGACCTTTGGCTAGAGAGAGACACGCAAGGAAAGCAGTTTCCATGGCAACGTGCCCCTCAGCTGTAGTTAGTATAGGAAAAATAGTTTTATGATTATTTCAATGAAGTTTTTACCTTTTGTTTTTCGAGCACCCTGGCATGGGTTTTCCATGGATTCATCTCTCATGAATTATAAAACATACACACAAAACTGCCGTCTGGAAAGCTTCAAGTTTGGAGGATGGAGCCAGCATTGGGGAGAGGAGGGTGGGTTTTTCCCTTTAATGGAGGGGTGGGTAAGGACAAGAAAAATGCTTTGGCCCTGGCATGCCCTGCTTTCCCCAAAACTGGCTGGAGGGAGGGGTCTTTTGGTCCATCCCTCCCCAGCCCTCTTTCCTTTCCCCCTTTCCACGACAGCCATAGAAATAAGACAAAGACTGGTCCAGTCTGTGTCAAAGAGCCATGGGGGCAGCTGGTTGAGATCATTCATTTGCCACTCTCTTTCCTGAAGAGTTTGCTCACTGGGGAGGAAAAAAAAAAGCCCTGCCTGACACGAATGTGGAATTCATTAGCGGATACAGGCTCACCTGTGACAGTGATGGCGGTGACAGGTAATTTTGAGCCTTGATTTTTTTTTCTCCCAGCCCCTCTGCCTTGCGCCCTGGCTGTTCTTCGGCATTTGTACCCGACTGGAGATATTTTGAAAATGATCACTCGGGTGTTTGCAAACCCCTCTGCAAGCTGCCACGTGCCACTGGAAGCAGGTTCGGGGGGAGATGGGGTCAGGTCCCCAGGGACTCCCCAAAGCCTCCAGGCAGAGATGCCCGGGGTTTGGGGCCTGGGGCAGGTGTAAAACTGTGCTCTCCGACGTGACACCCTCACCCCTGTGCTTCTCACACAGGAACTCACTGATTTCCCACCACAGGAATAGCTTCGGCATCCCAACCCCAGCCCAGTGGGTTTCCTTAAAATACTGGCTCCTCCGCCCATGCAGATTATACAAATAGTTAGTCGACTGGTGAAGGAGGTGGAGAGGCTGGCTGAGCTCACTGACAAGAAAGTGAATGTGCACAGAATTTGGGAAGTATTTTGTCCATATCAATCAAGACTCAAAAAGATTCTAGATTTGATACAGTAAATTTCATTTGTAAACTCTGCCCTCAAGAAAAAGCTAGAGATGAGAGAATCTAGGAAAAGTCCCATTGGGTGATTTAGTCTTTGTTAAGCATATGTCGTGGTTACTTGAGAGAAGGAAAGAGTAGATTATTCAACAAATAGTGCCAGTTTGGTTGTCCAATCATTTGGGGGCGGGGGGGGGAAGGAGATTAAATCAAAACAGTTCATTACTTCACATCACACACAAAAATTAATTCCAGATGGAAGACCATTCTAAAAGTAAACAAACGTACTCAGTTACAAGCAGAACCTCCTGGATAATATCTTCACAATTTTGGAGTAGAAAGGGCCTTACTTAGCACGTAAAATGCTTAATGATTTTACAACAAGACATAGCATAAGCAATGTTAAAAGGCAAGGAATAAACAGGGAAAAACCTTAGCACTGCTTAAACGATCCCTGCCATGCGATGTAAAGAGTTTTTATAAAACAATAAGGAAAAGCCAAATAGAAAAATGGACAAAGGTTATAATTCATTTATTTCACAAATATTTTTGAGCACCTAGTATGCACCACCGATTACAGTGTGGACGAAAACAAACACAATATCGCAGCCCTCACAGTCTACATTCCAAGGGGAGAAGGCAATTTTATTAATACGTGTAATAAAGAACTTCTAAGGTATGTCAGGAGGTTGCCCGCTCTTGCGATGCTATGAGAAATGGAGGAAGAAGAACAAATTAAGGAGGATTTGAACTGTCAACAGCGAGGAAATGCAAAGCCAGAGAAAAAAGAAGTGCGTTCGCCTCTAGGATTGGCAACATATAGAAGAGCTGGTAAACGCTGTCAGTAGGGAAACCAGCACTTTCACTCTCTGTGATGTTCGCGGCCCTAGGGGAGCCCCAGAACTGGATAATTTAAGAGGTTCCTGATCTGGATGAGATTGCCTGGACAACTAGCTGCTTGCATGTGGCTTGTGCTTTGCCTTTGGTTTCCTTCTCTTTATATGTGTGCTTTCCAGCAAAATTCTTACTGTGATATCTGTGTCGTCAGAGATGGATGATCACCTTAGCTCTTAGAATAAAATACACTTTGCATGCCCCTTTTTAGGAATCCCTCATTAAAGGGGAGGGAAGACTAGGTAGAGCACTGAGCATTTTTAGGGCACTGGAATTGTCCTGCATGACGTGGCAGTGGCAGATACCGGCCATTATACATTTTGTCAAAACTTATAAAACCGCGCAGTGCCAAGTGTGAGCCACAATGTAAACTCCAGACCTTGGCTAGCAGCAGGGATTCAGTATCAGCTCCTCAGTTGCAACAAATGTACCTTACTCAGGTCAGATGTTATTAATAGGGGAAAAGTGGGAGGGGTGGGTTATATGGGAATCCCCTATATATTTTTTAACTAGTCAATTTTATTGATACATATTAATAAAGCATAAATCCATCCAAAGTGTACAATTAATGGTATAATCACATAGTTGTGCATTCATCACATCAATCATTATTAGAGCATTTTCATTATTCCATAATAATAAACAACAAACAAACAAAAACTCGTCACCTTTCAATCTCTCTGTGCTTCCCCAGCCATACACAGCTGCTACTCTGTTTCCATCTCTCTAGTGTACTTGTATTTATATTTTGTAAAAACAGTCTTATATATGCAATCTCACCCATATTGGTGTTTTACATGAGGTTTTGCTATCTTATAGAGTCCCGTGTTCCATTTTTCAGCTTTCCTTCTAGTAATCCACATGACCTTAGACTCTCCCTTTCAACCACTGTCATGTCATACCCATCTTCATGTAACTTTTCTGTAAGCTAAGACGTCTCTAACCTAAAGTTTACTATATTTTTAAAAGCCCATTGCATATTGTACTTTTAGCTAGAAACCTTACTTTTTATCTTCAGAGGGATTGAAAACGCCTGCTCTTTCAATTACTTGTTCTTAAATGACACCTGTAAAAAGAACTATCAATTAAATTTAATTTGGTCCTATAAAAAAAGGAATCCTTCATTAAACCTTTCCTGATGGAGAAAT
Source organism: Tolypeutes matacus (assembly GCA_026826555.1). NCBI lineage: Eukaryota > Metazoa > Chordata > Mammalia > Cingulata > Chlamyphoridae > Tolypeutes > Tolypeutes matacus. The sequence continues at coordinate 31,222 of JAKSZT010027969.1, read as the reverse complement.
CCCCTCCCGTGTGGCATCATTACACACGCAATCCCATGTGCAACTCTGCCATGGGGTTTCCCAGAAACGTGATTTGGGTCATTGGTCCAAGAGAAGCCTGTACTGTGATTTGTTGGGAGAAAGTATAAAAAGATAAATTTAATGGCCTGTCCATTGCCCATAGACTGTGATTTTTAATTTGATATATAATCTTAAAAATATCTGGGACTCAGTTTTCCTGGCAAAATGCGAAGGGATGTATTTTCTATGATTCCTTCTACTTCTCGAATTGTTCCTGTGACTCATAGTTGAAAGACGCCTTTTGAAAAAACCAACTTAGCATAGATAAACACATGGTAAATTAAACACTACCAATTTAAGCTAATCTTTTTGTCAGATCATGTAAAAATTTCACTGGGCTCCCAAAGATGGGCACTCAATGGAGGTAACAAAAAAAGGCTCAATCTCCATTTAAATTGTTTCCCACTTAAAAAAATAATTGGTGCAGGGACTATATAGAAAAGATAGGAGTTCTAGAAATGGAAGCTAATTCTTACCCTACTTTGGCCACGGACTTTTGTTACAAGATTTTGCCCCACGACGTTCTCTCATTCTTGGAATTCTGTTTGAATTTTTGGATCTTCCTAGTTTCAGAGCATTTTGGGGCTGGCAAATAATGAAGTAAGGAGCATTTCCTTCCTATTGCACCCAGAAAATTTGCCCTCCAATTGTTTTCTGCAGGTGGAGCAAACCGGAGGACGATTTCTGGGAAAGTCAGAGAGGCGTTTTGGAATGAACGGGGGAGGCTGCTGAATTTCTTGGGATGTGCAATCGTTCTTTTGCCTCCTCTAAGAATCCTGGTCCCACGAGGCAAAGATTAAGTTGCTTCATTTTCTTCGGAGGGAATTTCCTGAAAGCCGCTGTAGTTAAAACTTACAACCGTTTAGGGGAAGATAGTTCCCAAACGAACATCCGTCTCTCCCTCACTGCCCCCACCCTCGAAGCCCATTTTTAGGCTGCAGGAGTGAAATCTAGTTAATCGGCCTCAGCGAACTTGATATTCCCTGGGATTTATGGCTCATTGAGATTTCATTGGAATTGTAAACTCATCTAGTCAGTTGAATCTGCAATTCCCGTGGGGACACAGGTCAAGAAAAAATACACAAATTACAGAAAAACTCTGTTGTCATCTCTCAGTTGTACAAGCACAGAAATGATCTGTTTCCAAGGATTTCTTTTTGAGGGTGGAGGGTGTATTAGCCTTAAAGTAATTTGTGCCAGAGAAAATATTCAGAAAGAATAAAATAATGAAACAAAAAGGAGTCGAGAAGTGTAGAATAGTGTCATTAAAATCATAAATGCTGGAGGCTGTAGGTGCCCCCTGCTTGGACTTTGGAAACCTTCTCGGTATCTGACAGACCCAGTTCAATTACCTGCAGGGCACAGGGTTTGCCACATTCCTGCAATTCTCCTTTTTTAATTGAAGGGCAGACTGTTGTTGGATATGATAGAATAGGGCCATATTTTATTCGCTGTACAACTGATCCTAAGGAACGGGGTTTCTGTGTTCTCCTAAATTAAAAGGGTGAGAGTGAGAACACATATCGTCTTATTCTATTGATAGGAAATGCCCAGAATAGAGAAATCCATAGAGACAGAAAGCAGGTTAGTGATTGTGGGGGGCTGGGAGAGATGGGGGTGGGGTGCAGGGTGGTAAGGGGGCTGGAAGCTAATGGGTATGGGGTTTCTTTTCTTTTTTTTTTTTTTTAAAGATTTTATTTATTTATTCATTTATCCCCCCCTTGCTGCTTGTGCTTGCTGGGTCAGCTAACCACGCCACACGGGCGGGCTTGTCTTCACCAGGAGGCCCTGGGAACCGAACCCGGGGCCTCCCATATGGTAAACCGGAGCCCCACTGATTGAGCCACAGCCGCTTCCCAGGTATGGGGTTTCTTTATGGGGTGAGGAAAATGTCCTGAAATTGACAGTGGTGATGGTGGCACATATCTTTGAATGTACTAAAATCCATTGAATTGAACACTTTAAATGGATGTATTACATGCTATGTGAATTATATCCCAATAAGGTTGTTTTTTTTTTTTTAAAAAAAAAGAGAGACCATGAAAAACAAATAATAAATCTAAGCAATTTGCAAAAAATAAGGTGAGAGTAAAAATCATGAGGACAAAGGATGAAACATGAAGCCATGACCCTCTGTCATTCTTAGAGTGTCTTTATCACCACATCCAGCTGTGTGTAGCTGTAACCGACAAGTTAGGGGCAAAAATGGTGCAGCAACCAGGGGACTCCAGAGGTTTTGAAGGCCTTTGGTTAGTTACTTGCTGGAAGCACATTGCCTGGGAGGGGTGCCTCTGATTATTAACTCCCTCAAAATGCTCTTCTCCCATCCTCACTCCACATCCAGTTTCATCTCTTATTAACGTGATATGAAATATTAACTGCCGTCAGAGAAACCTATGGATGGAGCTGTCATCCAGACCTTGCTGTTTCTTTTTGTAACTCTAAATGTAAGTGTTTGCCACCACTTACCCCATGGACCCAATGTCGAGTGCCTAAGAGTAGTCTGTCCTCCTTGTCTTCTGTAGGTGACACAAATCCAAAGTCACAAGTGAGAAAAGGCCAAAACCCTTCTACCCAAGATGGTTGGAAAAAGTCATTAAAATGTCCTAGAATAAAGTTCTGAAAATCCTGGAGTTTGGAAATAACGTGCCTCACCACCCACTCAAAGACTTGCCCATCCTTGTTGAATATGTTGAAAATCTGGGACACGTGAACTGTGCCCCTCCAGTTTCCCGTGTGTGTGTGTGTGTGTGTGTTGTTGTTTTTTTTCAAGAAATAGCACCAAAATAAAAATATCGCTGTTGAGACAAAACAAAGTGGAGCTGTTGGTTGAGGGAAAGAAAGAGTGTGGAGTAGAAGAAAAGAGTACATTTTCTTGATATTAGTTTCACATGCCCATTGGTATTTGCACTTGTTTTGTTGCTTATGGGCAAAACTGCTTTGCTTTGGAGGAGATGGGACATGGCACATGGTGCCAATACTGGCTGGTTTCATATTTAAGGTGACCAAGACTCATTCTGTACACTTTAAATTTTTATCTGTATAAATCTTGGGTTTTAATATTGCCATCGAATTAGTTGATAGTTCTTGTGCATTTGGATTTTGAGAATTAATTCTCACTGTGATTTTATCCTTAAATAAGCATGTCTTCACGTGCATGTTTTATTTGAACTGTCTAGTGTCTAAGACTAAAAACAAGTATGATTGAGTAGCAGCAGGGCAAGTCTCAGAACAGAAAACACTTAACCTTCCAAAGAGAACTCTAAAGATGAAATTGATAAATAGATTTGAGGTTCAGAGAGTTAGTGATCTGGCAGAACCAACCCCAGAATCTTTGTAACCTAAAGCAAATTGAGATGCTTAATATAACTCGTTATCTTCCTTAGTACGAGGGTCTGTTTTAAAATTTGGTTCCACAAACATGTCTCATGGTCAGGGAAAGATGGAGAGATTGGTACCAGTAGCAGATGTGAATATATAAAATTTACAAAACTACAGAGGAGTTTAAGGACACAACAGCATATACAAATAGAAACCAGCTATAATCTCACTATCTCCGAGAATGATTTGAAGGCAGCCATGTAGCTATTAATATTCTGGCTTTCCCTTCCAGTTTTATTTCATAAAGAGAGGCTTTGATTCTTGGGTATGCCTCAGTCACCTTAGCACCAGACTGGAATGAAGAACACGGGAAAGGTCCTGTCCGTTGAAGGTGGTGACTTGCCCCATGCAGATGAAAGGCTGAGAAACTGGTCATTAAGAGCTGTGGGGCTGATGTTTTGCCCCACATCCTCCAACACCCATACCCTGCGCTGTGCCACCTCTCAGAGACGAAAGCCGAAGCCTCCAGCAGGCCCCAAGGAGACGGACAGCCCACTTCTCTACCTCAGCAATGGAAACCCAGAGACAGTGGAACAAGATTGCAAAGGGCAGAGGTGAATCTAAAGCCAGACAGGAATGAAATAACCTGGCAAAACTCTCTCTCAAATACAGGGTGAGATGAAGACCTTTTAGATTTAAACTGAGAAAGGTCACCACCAAACATTCACTAAATGAACTTTTTTTAAAAAGGTAGGCTTCAAGAAGGGAGATCTGCCATACAAAAGGGAATGACGAGTAAAGGGAGTACCAGATGTGTGGATAAATCCTAACAAATTAATGGTATTAAGCAGCAATAATTTGAATGTCAAATTTGTGTGATTAAAATTGTCCATGTGCCAGCTGGGTCTTGAGCCTCAGTGGAGTTGCAACATCTGCTTTCCAGTTCACTGGACTCACCCAGGACAACTAACAAGGGGTGAGGATGGACAATCACCACACCAAGGAACCGGGAAAGTCTACAACTGCAACTAAAAGAGCCCCATCCATCGGCTGCATGGGATCAAAGTCCCCTCTCAATTAGAGGAGGAGTGGGCATCACCATCCCAGAATCCTCAGGATTGGGGAATGAACTATGGACTAGAGTGGACTCACTGGTGTTCTTCTATAGAATTATTGTTATTCCAGCAATGGAAGAAATTATATCATTGATGTAGAGGCAGTGGCCCCTGGGGGTGCTGAGGGCAGGGAGAGGGATGGAGAGGTGTAATATGGGAGCACTCTTGGGACTTGGAATTGTCCTAAATGACATTGCAATGACAGATACAGGCCATTATATATCCTGCCATAACCTACAGAATTGTGCGGGAGAGAGTGTAAACTACAATGTAAACTATAATCCATGCTTAGTGGCAATGCTCCAAAATGTGTTCATCAATTGCAATGAATTTACCTCACTAATGAAGGATGTTGTTAATGTAGGAAAATGTGGGAGGTGTGGGGAGCAGGGAATATGGGAATCCCTTATATTTTTATACTTTTTTATGTAACATTTTATGTAATCTAAGTATCTTTTAGAAAAAACACAAACTATATCTATTTTAAAAGTAGATTAATCAGACTATGCTATTCTGCTTACACTAACGAACCTCCCAGGCAATTACATAAAAAGCTGACACCTCTCTATCAACTTATTTTGGAAGTTTCAGCCTGGCTCAAGAGAGGATGCTGATCCAAGGCTTTCAACTGGTTTCAAGTCCAGGATAGCTAGAAGTTGCTCATGAGCATGAAATTAACATCAGGAACACTGGTCAGTCTCAAAGATAACCTCTACCCTTCCTGGGATGTCTGGGTGCTGTTTCTCCAAGCAAATGAGTTTTGATGACGTGAACAAGGTGCTTCCGGCACCACTAAAATGGTTGAGGGGAAGAGTCAGGATCCCCTCTAGGTTGTATGAGTCCAGAGTTCAGAAAACTTTCGCCCTCTTTCGAGCAGCCCCAGCCCTCCAGAGCTGGAAATGGGTGGTGGAACCCACAAACCCCCCAAATGTCACCACCACAAGTAGAAAATGTCCTAGCTGCTGTAACAAATCACTGCAGACCCGGTGGCTGAAAATAACACACAAACACATTTAGTTCTCCCAGTTCTGGAGACCAGAAGTCCTGAATCACAGTGCTGCAGGGCTGTTCCTTCTGTCCTGGTTCTGGGGTGGCTGCTGGCCATCCTCGATGGTCCTCGGCTTGGAGATGCATCACTCCAATCTCTGCTTCTTCCTTCACACGGCCTTTCCCCCCAAGTCTCTATGTCTGTTTCTAAACTCCCTCTGCCTCTCTGTCCCTTTTAAGAGCACTGGACGTTGGATTTAGGACTCACCGTAATCTCATCTTGAGATCTTTAACTTAATTTTATATGCAAAGAACATTTTTTCAAGTAGATCACATTTGAAGGCTCCAGGTGGACATATCTTTTTGGGGGACCACAACCAACCCCCTAGGGGCTCCAAACCTCATCACCAATCCTTAGCAAGTTCTTAAACCAGGCACATGGAGGCTAAGAGGGTGGAGGTGGAGAGTGCAAGCTTCACCATCAGCCAGACCTGGCTTCCAAACTCAGCTTTGCCACTCATCTGTTGTTTGGGGTTGGACCATGCCCCCACAAAAGGCATGTTCAAGTCTTTGCAGCCTCACCTGTAAAATGATGCCAATCATGGTGCCAATGAGATAAGAGGACAATGACGGTTAAAGTACATACTGCAGGGAAAAGCTTGGCACAACACCAGGTGCTTGGTAAGAGGCAGCTATTACAAGTAACAACGATGACGATGAAGAAGTAACAACGCACCTCTGAAAAGTGCCACGGGCTCCATGATTGGATTGGAGGGTGTCTCAGTTCCTGACAGAAACCCCCTCAAGACCAGACTCATCGTTTTGATTCCCTGGTATCAGGCATCAGAGTCCTGGTCCAAAGGACTTCTGAGTCACATGTACAGGTCAAGACAAGCTGGAAAAGAGTGGAAGTCCCCAAAGGAGTAAGTGATTCCTTCCCTTTGAGTGTGGGATGAGTCCAGGGTCTCACACTGCTAATCAAAAGCATATGGCACGACTGATGGAAAGTCACCTTTGAGATGAGGTTACCAGGAGCCTCTGGTCCCCCACTTCCCACTTGCTCTGGGGGAAGCAAGTTGGCATTGTCAGGTTGTTAGTTGTCCTCTGGAGAGGTCCACACAGCAAGGAACTGGTATCTCCACCCAACAGCCGCTCACATGACTTTGAAAGCAAGTCCTTCCCCATTTGAGCTTTCAGGTGAGACTGCAGCCTCAGCAGAAGCTGTGCAGCCTCTGAGGGACCTGGAGTCAGAGGCAGCCAGCCAACCCACACCCTGATTCCTGACAAACATAAATTGTACATAATAAATGTCTGTTGTTTTAAGCTTCTGAATTTTGCAGTAACTTGTGCATCAATAGATGAGCATCTGTAACATCTACCTTCTCTCCTGTTCTAGACTCTTAGGTTTGCCTGTCTCCCTTGTTCTAGAGTCTTTGTTCTATCTTCTCTCCCCATTCTAGACTCTTGGGCCTGCCTGTCTCCCTGTTCTAGATTCCTGGGTCCTCCTGTTTCCCTGTTCTTGACTCTTGGCTCTACCTTCTCTCCCTGTTCTAAACTCCTGGGCCTACCTGTCTCTCTTTTCTAGACTATTGGGCCTACCTGTCTCCCTATTTTAGACTCTTGGCTCTACCTTCTCTCCCTGTTTTAGACTCTTGGCTCTACCTTCTCTCCCTGTTTTAGACCCCCAGTCTCTGCCTGTCTCCCTGTTCTAGCCTCTTAGATCTACCTTCTCTCCCTGTTCTAGACTCTTGAGACTGCCTGTCTCCCTGTTCTAGATTCCCGGGTCCTCCTGTTTCCCTGTTCCAGACTCTTGGCTCTACTTTCTCTCCCTGTTCTAAACTTCTGGGCCTACCTGTTTCCCTTTTCTAGACTCTTGGGCCTACCTGTCTCCTTGTTTTAGACTCTTGGCTCTACCTTCTCTCCCTGTTCTAGACTCCTAGATCTCCCTGTCTCCCTATTCTAGTCTCTGGGCTCTACCTTCTCTCCCTGTTTTAGACTCCTGGCTATACCTGTCTCCTTGTTCAAGACTCTTGGGTCTACCTTCTCTCCCTGTTCTGGGCTCTTGGGTCTCCCTGTCTCCCCGTTCTAGATTCTTGGCTCTACCTTCTCTCCTTGTTCTAGACTCTTGAGCTTGCCTGTCTCCCTGTTCTTGACTCCTGAGTCATCCTTGTTCTAGACTCTTGAGCCAACGTTCTCTCCCTGTTCTAGACTGTTGGCTGCCTTCTGAGTTCCAGATCTTGGATTCATGCTTTCAACATTGACAGTCTGTCTCACCACTGCACCAGCACTTCTGCACACTATGAGCTCATCAGTGGCTCTCCTTTGGGACCCCCATCTTGCAGGTGTTGCTGCCCCAAGGGCTCTGGCTGGGTAAACTGAGGCCTTAAAATGGGAACAGCCACTCTGTAAGAAGAGACCCATCTGCTCTCCCTCGGTAACACCTGTGCAAAATGCTTTCCCAGAAGCTGAAGCTTTGAGTCTTCATATGCATATGCATATGCAGTTTTCCACACCTGGGAAGGAAACCCCTACCCTCCTTTTCCAAACCTTCCTCTGTAGCCACGTAGACCACCAGTAGCCCTGAAATCTACCGTGGGTTTGCCCCCGCCAGCCCTTGCAGCATCTTATTTCTCACAACAAGGCAATTCAGCACACCAGAAAATCTGGCTCCCCTTGTTTGGATGGTAGCACCACCCTTTGCAGGGGAAAAGGAAAGCATTTTCTGGTGTCATAGTGATGCCCCAAGGAATACCCAGAGATGAGAGGAGAAGAGGCAGCTGCCCAGCCCCCCACGGAGCCCACGACTTGTCCATCAACCACGGCTCCACACCCTTTGCTCGAGGTTCACGCTTCCAGAAAAGATTACGTGAGTTTCCTCCGTCACCTAAAGACTTCTGATTCCCTTTAATTTGGGTGGATATTGACTGAGGGCCAGCATGGATTTCCCAGTTATTTAAATGCATTTCACATTATTTCCCCAGTATCCTTACTTTAATTCTTCACCTGTCAGGTAGAATCTTTCAAAAACCTAAGACAACAGTGGAGACAGGAGCCCTGCTTTCCTCCCATCCGTCACCCCTCAAATGTTCGGGGTGTCACTCGAGGGAGCCTATGAACTCAGCTTAACGCAAATGGATTTTAAGCTTAACAGATGTTTCAGGCGCCAAGAGACGTCAGGACATGTAGCCGAGAAAAAATGACAAATTAAGGATCCACTCTGTTTTTGTCTCATTCACAATATTTTCCCCAAGAGGTTTTAGCTGGTTAAATTTAACTGGTTTAAAAGTGAGTCGTGCCTAGTGGCGGTGAGCCCTTGCCCAGGGCCGCTGGCATCCCACTCCACGTCTAGCTCCCAACGGGGTCGACGCTGGCTCCCTGCACATCTCCGGAGACCTTTGCCCTCTGCTCGGGAACTGGAATTTCCACCCACCAACCGCAGAACCCATCGTTGCCTCATTAATAGCACAAACTTTGGAAGTGGCTCATGCTTTGCAGATAAGCCGGCACACTGATATCTTGAGATCCTGGTGAATCCCTGGGAAAAACCCAAGAGAGGGGAACTGACATGGGGGAAGGGGGAGGTGTTCACTATTGAGAGAAAGCGCTTTTAGACAAAAAGCCACTTTTAGACAAAATCACAAATCCCTCAGGCACCAGCCTGGTTGTAGACGTGTGTGTGGATATTCGAACTCATAAAGGAAGCCGGTTCTCTAAATTCTTCCACACAGTTTCATCTACAAATGCTTAGAGATTAGCAGCCTGAGCATGTGTTTGTTTGTTTGTTTATTGTGCACTGGTTTAATTTTCCAAACGAGCAATAGGCTCTTTACAAATAAGCAGATCTCCAGTGGCGTATATTAAAATGGCAATCTTATCAGTTTGAAACCTAAATGAAAAAAAATTCATTAAGGCACATTTGATCTGTGAGTTTTAAACAAACTTTCTGATGTAATGTCAGATTCATTTTAGTTTTGTCCCCTCAAACACTTACACACAAAATTATCAAAGAACACTTAATGTTTATTAAAACAGTAAGGAATGTAAAAATTAAGGAGGGGGGATGTTTTCAAAAGGAAATCTTTAGAGATCGGTTTACCACAAACAAAACATACTAAATAGTGAGTGCCCTCCTGATACATATAAATACTGATGATGGACAGGTGCTACAGAAATGGCAGAGCTTGCGACAATGGCTATTAAATGAATTAGAGGCGCTTCAGACACAGAGGAGAAAACAAAGCAGTGATTAAAGAATGGAACAACCATCTCCATCAACATGGCACAGACAGGAAGGAAGAAGCAAACAAAACCTGGTACAAGTTTTCCCCAATGTTTCCATCGGGGTGTGTGTGTTTTTTTTTTTTTTTTTTAAGCTTGCTTATATTAGATTATAATAATTCCTCTTTCTATTCTAAATGTTAATATTTTATCCTTTAAAGAGAAGGGTCAAGAAGAGAGAAATTCCAAATCCTTTTTGAAATTTGCTGCCAGGTCCATTTAGTCCAAACCAGCGACAACTAGTCAGTCTGTACTTGAGGAGCTGAATGCATCTTGCTTTCCTCGCTCCCCTCGCGATCAATTTTGGAAAGCTCTCCTGAAGGTGACGCTACAACCGTGACCGTTCCACAAGTGAAACACAAAAAGGCTTTAAAAAGAAGAAAAAAACTGCCGTAAAAAAGACAAAAGGTAGAATCTGTGCAGTGTTACCAGTGGCCGTGGATTGCCAGCGCGGCAGTGATCTGTTAGGATAACACTTTGCTTTGCAGGAGCATCCAACGTTTTCTGCCACACAACTGTAGCAAAGGAGTTTGAAAAGAAAATGTAAAAATAAACGTTCTTTTCATCAGGTGTGTTTGCAGTTATGATTCAGCAGATCCACTACATAAAATTCAGCAAAGGTGTGCTCAAAGGCAGGCACTGATGACACCTTTGTTCAGGAAGCTCAGTCTTAACCTTAGAGTCCTCAGTAAGAAAATCACATGTAAAATAGATCCTTGCATGGACTTCAAAAACTGACCATACAAAATTTTTAAAAACTGAATTAGAGAATCGAAAGTGTCTTTTCCAGAGAGTTGGACACCAGGCTGTCCTCACAGAACCGTTGCCAGTGCAGCTTTTCCTGTAACTTGGTCCGTTCTTTCTGGCCACATTTCAGCCCACTGCTGAGTGGACCCACAGGTGGCTACTCTGTACCCCTAGCTGTACTGTTTGGGGTCAAGACTGGGGTCACAGAGGACAGGATGGGGGGCGTGGGCAGCTCCTGCTACGTGGCCTCTGCATGTCTTCAAACTTGCCTGAGCCACTTTGTTGAAAAGGTTCACATCCTCGAGCCCCCAGCCCTGGATGGAAACGAGGAAGCTGCCTACTCGGGCAAGCGCTCCCTTATGGGTACAGGGGATGCCAAACGCAGAGCTTCTCCAGAAGCCAGTATTCTGAGCAGAGGCAGAATGGTTGTCACTGGAAACTTCCCCACTGCAAACAATCTTTGGATCCTACCAGCTGAAGATGATATTTGCTTGACATCGCCGGAGGAATTCGGTAGCAAGCACGAGGCCCGTGTCACGGAAGAATTAGTACTCATTATTAAACCGAGAAGACCCTACTTCAAGGGCGAGCACTCTGGAAAGTTCCCCAGACACCGGCAAAATACAATGTCAGCTTTAGGACACTTAGTGCCATCATCTCTCCTTAGTTCAACTCGCTCAGCCTTGTCAGGGCTGGAGCCAGAATTGAAAAGCACAACAAGCCTGACACTCTGATTTGGGGTAAAACGTGACTTTTCAAAGTTTCCCTTGACTCTCACAAAGAACGCCGGGAGAGAGGAATCGATATATTATCTTTTTATCTTTGGGTTCTCTGTGCTCATTTTCTGACCCCGGCAGCTGAAATGAAACAAGCTTCTTCGGGGACTTCGAGAGAAAGGACGAGGGTCCAGAATCTCGGTTAACTCTGTTCGCCAGCTCCTCGGCGTCCAGTCCCTTGCGCTCCACAAGACCTGGCTGAAGGTCTGCGGCGGACAAGCCCCCTCACGGACCGTCGTCTTCTTGCCTTTGTGCTTTTTATGGAGGAGCAGCAGGTCCCAACCACGTTTTTAAAAAAATGTAGTTTAAGATATTTCATGCTCACGCACCTCGCTGCAGTTAGAATCCATTTAGTTTGAGTTTACATCTATTCTTAAGAGATCTCAGTAATGGCTTAACCTTCTTTTCCTAGTTGCACTGTTTATTTTTTCAGCAATCACAGAGAAATTGCTACTCTGAATCTGGGATAAAACATGCCTTTTCAAAGTTTCCCTTGAATCTCACAAACAACATCCAGAGAGAGGAATCAACGTAAAAACCTTCGCTGCCCGTAAACCCTGGGGCATTTCCCCAGCATCCAAGGAAACAGGAAATATGTCTTTTAAATTTTTTTAAATTGCACAAGGTCTTCATTTGCTAAGGCTGATGTGGCAAAGTACTGCAAACAGGGCAGCTTAAAACAAGAGGGATTCCCTCTCCCACAGCACTGCAGGACAAGCATCCAAAATCAAAGCGTGGGCAGGGACAGGGTCCCTCCAGAGCCTGTGAGCAGGGTCCTTCCTGCCTCACCACTTCTGGGGCTGCTGGCCATCCTTGAGTTCTCTGCCTCAGTCGTTACATTCCCCCTCATCCATCTGTCTGTGCCCAATTCTCCCCTTCTTAAAAGCGCCCCAGTCCCGGATCCATTTGGCATCATCTTAATCAATCTCATGTCCGATGACCCTATTTCCAAGTAAAGTCAGAGTTGACAGCACTGGGGTTAGGATTTGAACATGTCTTTTAGGGGGGCACACTCAAAGTGCCAGGATCCCTTTTCATTTCCCTACTTATGAATGTTAACCTTAAAGGGAAAAGTGTAGAATGCACTAGTTTGTTTTTCTATACACTCATGTGTGACATGATGGATAAATAGATAACAACACGCGTTCCTCTTCATCTGAAAACTCATGGTAGATAATCGTTTGTACGGTTTATAGCTAAAGGTTTGGAAGCTTTCAGTTCATCCGTGGAGACGTGTGCTATGTCAGAAAAGCTTCTAAAGTCAGCTCCCTGCCCTCCACCA
>JAKSZT010027940.1:0-10213 GCA_026826555.1 Tolypeutes matacus | reverse complement strand
TTCATTTGAAGATATTAATTTGTATCTGCAATATTACTGGGGGGGGGCACTTTCCTCATCCTTTGCAAATACAGCCGCCCATATAGGAAAAGTGTTCGCCCACCCAACTCCCTCCCCAGCTGCCTGGATGGGTGGAGGTCTCCCTCAGCAAGAGTGGGCATGGACCATGAGGAGCATGGATGTGACCATGTGAAGGCAACACTGCTCTCTACACGTGTCTAGTTAGAGAGCTGTTCACACCACAGGAGAAGGTGGACTTCCTGTGGCTTACTCCACAGTGAATACCTGCTAGAGTGACTCACATCACTAACTGAGGCTGTGAGTTCTGAGCAGAGCTTCCACCTGGTCCTCCTTTGCGCATGCACAACCTATGATGATGGTTTTCATTGGGGTTCCAAGAGTTTGATTCCCAAACATAACAGTCCTTCTCTGGCTTGGAGAACTGCAGTGAACACTTGTTATATTCCTGCTTCTTCAGCTCTTCATCAGCTTCTTCCCATCCAAATCCTCCATTCTCTTTTGGGATTGAAGAGATCTGCATCATTTTCAACACTGCTCAAAATGTTTTGAAAATTTTATATTTAATTAGTCTGAGAAATATCTGGTATCTCCATCATCTGAAGTTTTCTGCAAACATGGCACTATTTCACAACATTACTTCTATTCTTGTCTGTCCTAGGTCCCAGGATTTTCTGGGATTTCCCTTACTATTTATTAAGGTCACTGCCCTAACCTTGCTCATTCTGGTGATGTCATTGCTGTACCCAATGCTCTAATGTAAATTTTGACATTTTCTTCCTGGCACCAACAGTTTTCATCTTGGTATTGCTCTTTCTTTAGCTGCCCCAACATTGGAGAAGGTGAATGTGCAACTGGAAGCAGGAGATCTGAGTCAGTGCCTGAGACCCAGGAGGGGTACAGTAAGAGCAGTCTCCTCAGAGGGTCAATGCTGGAGCCCAAGGGAAGGAGGTAAGGGCAAAAGGAGCAGGAGCAGAAAGTTAAGTGTCTGTGCCCTGACTCATATGCTGCACCTGATTCCAGGTCCCATGCTTTTCTTGGCCCCAGTCCACCTGGACAACCACAATCTGAGGCATACTCAGGCATTTGTGACTTTAGACTAGTCCCCAAACCATGTGACTCCCCGGCCTGACTCCCTGTCTTGTAGAGTTTGCTGGTAAAGACCACTTCCTCCTCCATTTTAGCAGTACTCCTTCCTGCCTAGTCTCGAGACACCCACAGTTTATAGGTAAATACATTGTGCAGCAGCATCACACTGCCATTTTGGAACAGGGCAGCTCTCCAACACTGTGTCCCTAACTGTGTGAGTTAGCCAAGTGCTGCCAATGCAAAATACCAGAAATAAGTTGGCTTTTATTGGAATTCATTAGGTTTAAAACTTATAGTTCTGAGGCTGTCAAAATGTCCAAATCAAGGCATCATCAAAAATGCTGTCTTAGCAAGGATCAGCTGCTCCTGCGTGCCTGCCAAGGCAAATGTTGGGCCTGACATTTCCCTCTGCCTTCTCTTCCAAACTCACTTTCTCTCTGAGCTCAGCAGAGGCCCATAAGATACAATTGCGCACACCTCTCCCTTCTCCTCTGGCCTGGATGCATTCAGCTTCAAGCTGCCCCATGACTCTAGCCTCTGGCCTCTCCCTCAGCAACTCAAGTTTCCTCTGTCTCTCCATATCTGTAGGATATCCTGGAGCTCTCTCCTACATGGCAGGGTAAATATGGCAGCAATATTTCTCTTTCGGTTCCGTGTATTTAAGACTTCAACCCCATGATTGGGTCCATTCTGGTGCCTGAAATCTAATCAGAGGCCCTTAACTAAACTAAAGCAATCTAACAAAAATTACCTAATCAAAAGTTCCCTTATCTGAATCTAACCAAAATATCCTACATATAAAAGGCTTACACACACAGCAATCAGTCTGTAAGAACATACATTTCTGGGGTCCACACAAGACTCAAATGAAGGCATTAAACCAGGGCACAGGGATCAGGAGGGGTCTCCTAAGTCCAGGAGAAATGGGAACTCATGAAGCAGTGACTTTACATTGGCTGTGGCCATCATTGAGCAAAAAGGGGTACTGAACACCAATACACTGGTCCCTAGAATGGTCCCAAGATGAACTCAATATACAGAGCTTTTGCCACCAAATCTTAGCTCCAAAATCAGGTGTGTAACTTGAGAAGTTTGCCATTATTCCCATCCTCAGATTCAGAGTGCACAGATTTTGCCTGGGTTGTGGATGGCAGGACGGAGGTGTTAAAACTGAAAGCCCCTAATTTCTACTCTAAAGAACTGATTACATTACAACAAAATGGAGAAATTCAGCCCTCAGGGTGCTCTCAAAAGCAGTGGAAATCATTGAGGGCCTGAGATTTAATTCATCTCAATCCATCAGGAAGAAGTGTAATACATACAGTTACAGATGAGTATAATCAAATAAAGTCGCTACTTCTGGGAAGATGGCAGACTAGTAAGACACAGTAATCTCTTCTCCAGAAAAATAGCTAGAAAACAGGGTGACACCTCCCCGAAATAGATCTTCTAGTGTTTATGATAGCAGGTGCAGTCTGGACACCACCCAGAGGAGAGTGGGGCAAAACAGGGAACTCATAACAACAGAACCAGAACCATGAGTTGGAACCAGCAGTGGCTGCTCCTGTGGCCAGCACCCTACGCCACAGTCTTTAGAATTCTCGGGCTTCTGGGCCTGAAACTGTAGACAAAGGGGGCTCCAAGGATCTACCATTCCCGGAAAGGGGAAAGAGAGGGACACGGTCTTAGGCTGACTCAGGTTCTGACCTGCAAATTTGGACTGTGGAGCCCCATGGAGCCTTACACACAGTGGTTTGCCTTGGGACCCCAGTAAGGACTGGAGAAATCCGACCCTTGCAACCTCCCTCTCTTCTAGCCTGTACTAATTGTTGAGGACTCCACAGGAGAAGGGAGAGAGAGCCTGGGGCTGACCCTGCTTTTGACTCATAGGTTTGGTCTGCCCTGTCCTGCGAGCCCTTCCAGGCTGGGTGGGGCTGCACCATTGTTTGACTTGGATCCTTCAAGGGACTAAAAATGTACAAACCTCCCAATCTCCTCTTCTACTAACAGGGATTGATTGTTGAGGATTCAGATGGGAGAGTAAATATTTCCTAGCTGGGAAAATGGAGGGGGCTACCAGAGAAGACTGGAGAACTGTCTCATAAAATTTGAATTACAAGGCTCTTAGCCTCCCAACAGGAAGCTCTACCACATTGATCTGATCTGTGTCACAATGATTACACTCCGACCAGGCATTGAATTGAGAGCTGCCAATGAGCGCCGTCACCTGACAGACTAAGGAAGTGCACATAAGAAAATTAATAAGTATGAGAGGATTTTCCTGGCCTCTATAGCCTCCCTGCCCAAGGACATAGGAAATGAACCTACAACCAATAACTGCGTCCAGTACCCAGTTTTGAGCAACCAGCAGGACAATCCTGACAATCAAGGTTTCGACAAAAATCAAAGAGCTGTGGTAACTCTCAGCCTCCTCCCACTAAAACCCTATTAAAGGAAAAGAGATATAGCATCTAAGTAAAATACAACCTAACCAGATGCCTAAATAGCAGTAAAAATTATGAACCATAGTAAGGAAATAGAAGACAAGGCTCAAGAAAAGGAACACATCAAAGTACCAGAAGAGCTGCAGAATTTGAGAGAACTAATCAATGAGATGAGCACAAATTTCCAAAATCAAATTAATGAGATGAAAGAAAATAAAGTTAAAGAGATAAATGACATCAAGAAGACACTGAGCGAATGCAAAGAAGAATTTGAAATCCTGAAGAGAAAAGTAACAGAGTTCATAGGAATGAAAGACACAATAGGTGAAGTCAAAAACACATTTGAGGCATACAACAGCAGACTCAAAATGATAGAAGAAAGAATAAGTGATACTGAAGACAGATCACCTAAAATTGAAGAGAGACTAGAACAGAGAGAGAAAAGAATGGAAAAAATTGAGCATGGGCTCAGAGAGTTGAATGACAACACAAAACACAACAACATACATGTCATGGGAGTTCCAGAAGGGGAAGACAAAGGGAAATGGGCAGAAAGTGTATTGGAGGAAATAATAGCTGAAAATTCCCAACTCTCACAAAAGAGAGGAAGTTACATATCCAAAGAGCACACCGTACCCCAATGAGAATAAATCCAAATAGACCTATGCCAAGATGTATACTATTCAGAATGTCAAATGTAAAAGATAAAGAGAAAATTCTTAGAGCAGCAAGACAGAAGCAAACAATCATGTACGAAGGATGTCCAGTAAAATTTAGTGCATATTTTTCTTCAGAAACCATGGACACGAGAAGACAGTGTTATGACACAATAAGGAAACTGAAAGAGAAAAACTGCCAGATGAGAATCTTTATCCAGTAAAACTGTCCTTCAAATATGAAGGTGAGTATAAAACATTCAAAAAGAAACAGAAACTAAGAGAGTTTGTAAAGAAGAATCCAACTTTGCAGGAAATATTAAAGGAAGCCTTAGAACCTGCAAGAAAAAGGCAGGAGAGAGAGGTTTGGAGGAGAGTGTAGAAGAAAGTAAAGCAGAAAGGATAACCAAAAGAGTAAAAAGAGAGACAAAATCAAAATGGCATATGAAAACCAAACAATACAATGGAGGAAATAAATAGTGCATTTTCAGTCATATCATATCACTGAATGTGAATGGATTAAATTCCCCAATCAAAAGATACAGGCTGACAGAATGGATAAAAAAAACACAAGCCATCCATATGCTGCTTACAATAATACAAACCGGCTGTATTAGTCAGCCAAAGGGGTGCTAATGTAAAATACCAAAAATGGGTTGGTCTTAATAAAGGGTATTTATTTGGGGTAGAGGTCCACAGATACCAGGCCATAAAGCATTAAGTTTCTTCTCTCACCACAGTCCATTGCCACGTGTTAGAGCAAGACAGCTGCTGGCGTTTGCCAGGGTTCAGGCTTCTGGGGTTCCTCTCTTCCCGGGGCTGCGTTTCTCTCCGGGCTTAGCTCCTGTTTCCTCCACAAGGTCAGCTGTAGATGATTAGGCGAACGGCTTGCTTTTCTTCCCCTGGGGCCTTCTTTTCAACATCAAAACTGCTTCTCAAAAGACTGCTTCAACTTTCCTTTGCCTTGCTTTTTATATTCAATTCCCCACCCACCAAGGGGTGGGGCTCAATGCCCTAATCCTAACCTAATCATGCCCAGATTAACAGATCAGTTTACAAGCATGATTCAATTATATTTTTGGAATTCATAATTACATCAAACTGACACACCGGCTGAAAATAAAAGGTTGGAAAATGATATTCCATGCAAATAATAAACAGAAAAGTGCTGGGGTATATATAATAGTATCAGACAAAACAGACTTTAGATGCAAAAAGGTGATAAGAGATATAGAAGGCCATTATATATTAATAAAAGGGATGATCCTCCAGGAAGATAAAACAATCATAAATATATATGCACCTAACCGGGGTACCCCCAAAATATGTGAGCCAAACTCTGGCAAAACAGAAGGGAGAAATAGACATTTCTACAATATTTGTCGGAGACTTCAACACCCCTCTCACATCATTAGATAGAACAACTAGACAGAAGATCAAAAAGGAAACAGTGAACTTGAAAAATATGATAAACATGTTAGACCTAACAGAACACTGCGTCCAAACTCAGCAGGTTACACATTCTTCAGAAGTGCCCATGGATCTTTTTCCAGGATAGACCACATGTGAGGTCACAATTCAGCTCTCAATAAATATAAAAACATGGAAATTATACAAAAAACCTTCTCAGATCATAATGGAATGAAACTAGAAATCAATAACAGGCAAGAAAGAAGTAAAATTGTAAATCTGTTGACACAGAGCAACACACTCCAAAATATTCGGTAGGTCAAAGAAGAAATTGCAAGTGAAATCAATAAATATATTGAGACAAATGAAAAGGAAAATACAACGTATCAAAACTTATGGGATACAGTGAAGGCAGTCTTGAGAGGGAATTTATAGCCCTAAAAGCCTATTTTAAAAAACAAGAAAGAGCTAAACTCAAAGATTTAACTGAACAACCAAAGAAACTAGAAAAAGAACAGCAGATGAATCCCAAAGCAAACAGAAGGAAAGAAATAATAAAGATGAGAGCAGAAATAAATGCAATTGAGAACAGAAAAACAATAGAGAAAATCAACGAAACCAAAAGCTGCTTCTTTGAGTAGATCAATACAATTGACAACCCCCTCGATAGACTAACAAAGAAAAAAAGAGAGAAGATTCAAATAAACACAGTCAGAAATGAAAGGGGGGGGGATTACAAATGACCTCACAGAAATACAAAGAATCATAAGAGGATATTATGAGAAATTATATGCCAACAAACTAGACAACATAGATGAAATGGACAAATTTCTAGAAACACATAACTAACCAACACTGACGCTACAAGAAATACAATAACTTAACAAACCAATCACAATTTAGGACATAGAATCAGTCATAAAATATCTCCCAGCAAAGAAAAGTCCAGAACAAGATGGCTTCACAGGTGAATTCTACAAAGCATTTCAAAAGAATCAACACCAATCCTGTTTAAACTCTTCCAAAAAATTGAAGAGGAGGGAAAATTACCCAACACATTTTATGAAGCCAACATCACCCTAATACCAAAGCCAGATAATCATTCTACAAGAAAAGAAAATTACAGACCAATCTCTCTAATGAACATAGATACAAAAATTCCCAACAAAATACTTGCAAATTGAATCCAACAGCATGTCAAAAGACTTATACATCACGACCAAGTGGGATTTATTCCTGGTATGCAAAAGTAGTTTGACATAAGAATATCAATCAATGTATTACACCACATTGATGAATTGTAGGAATAAAATCACATGATTATTTCAATAGATGCAAAAAGTCATTTGACAAAATCCAACATCCTTTTTGGATAAAAATACTTCAAAAGATAGGAATAAAAGGAAAATTCCTCAATATGATAAAAGGCATAAATGAAAAATCCACAGCCAACATCATACTCAATGGGGAAAGGTTGAAAGCTTTCCCTCTAAGATCGGGAACAAGACAAGGATGCCCACTGTCACCATTTTTAATCAACATTGTACTAGAAGTTCTGGCTAGGGCAATTAGACAAGACAAAAATATTGAAGGCATCCAAATAGGAAAAGAGGAAGTAAGACTCTCACTGTTTGCAGATGACATGATCCTGTACTTAGAAAATCCTGAAGTATCTACAACAAAGCTATTTGAACTAATAAATGAGTTCAGCAAAGTGGCAGGATACAAGATCAACACGCAAAAATCAGTAATGCTTTTGTACACTAGTACTGAACAACTGAGGAAGAAATCAGGAGGGAAATTCCATTTTCAATAGCAACAAAAAGACTCAAATACCTAGGAGTTAATTTAACCAAAGAAGTACAGGATCTATATGCAAAAACCTACAAAACAGTGCTGAAAGAAATGAAAAACACCTAAACAAATGGAAAGGTATTCCGTGTTCATGGATTGGAAGAATAAATATTGTGAAGAATTTAATCTTGCCCAAACTGATTTACATTTTCCATGCAATATCAATTAAAATCCCAAGAGCTTACATACAGAATTAGAGAAGGCAATTATCAAATTCATCTTGAAGGTTAAGTGCACCCGAATAGACAAAAGCACTCTAAAAAGAAGAGCTGTGGGAGGAATTTCACTGCCTGACCTTGAAACATATTACAAATCTACAGTAGTCAAAACAGCATGGTACAGGCATAAAGATAGACACATCGATCAGTGGAATAGAATTGAGAACTCAGAAATATACCCTCACCTATACAGTCAACTGGATTTTGACAAACCTATGAAGCCCACGCTAATGAGAAAAAAACAGTCTCTTCAACAAATGGTGTTGGGAGAACTGGTTATCTATAACCAAAAGAATGAAAGAGCACCCCTATCTCCGCCCCTATAAAAGAATCAAGTCAAACTGGATCAAAGATCTAAATATAAAAGCCAGGACCATAAAACTACTAGAAGAATATGCAGGATAACATCTTCAAGACCTTGTAGTAGGTGGTGGTTTCTTGGACCTTACACCCAAAGCACATGCAATAAAAGAAAAAACAGATAAATGGGACCTCCACAAAATTAAGCACTTTTGCACCTCACAGGAGTTTATCAGAAAGGTGAAAAGGCAGCCAACTCAATGGGAAAAATATTTGGAAATCACATATCTGAAAAGGGTTTAATATCCAGGATATATGAAGAGATGTTACAACTCAACAATAAAAAGACAAATGACCCAATTAAAAACTGGCAAAAGCCTTGAATAGACATTTCTCCAAAGAAGAAATACAAATGGCAAAAAAACATAGGAAGAAATGCTCAACACACTCATGATTAGGGAAATGCAAATCAAAACAACAATGAGATGTCATTTTTCACCTATCAGAATGGCCACTATTAGAAAAGAGAACTACAAGTGTTGGAGAGGATGTGGAGAGATAGGAACACTTCTTCATTGTTGGTGGGAATGCAGAATGATACAACCACTGTGGAGGACTGTTTGGCAGTTCCTAAAGAAGTTGAATATAGACTTGCCAAATGACCCTGCAATACCACTACTGGGTATATAACCAGAAGAACTGAGAGCAGTGACACGAACAGACATCTGCACACCGATGTTCATAGCAACATTATTCACCATTGCCAAAAGTTGGAAACAACCCAAGTGTCCATCAACAGATGAATGCATAAACAAAATTTGGTCTGTTCACACAATGGAATATTATGCAGCTGTAAGAAGAAATGAAAGCGTAAATCATGTGGCAACATGGATGAAACTGGGGGACATTATGTTGAGGGAAGCAAGTCAGACACAAAAGGACAAATACTGTACAAATGCACTACTATGAACCAAATATATTGTGTAACATATGGTTTGATCCAAAAAAATTTTATATGCAACCATTACATTTAATTGAGAAATGCATATATTTATTTATCTCTGTTTAAGTTGTAGTATTTAAAGTTTATATTTTCAATTATTAAATGTACAAATAGTTTCAAAAAAATAAAAATAGAAAAACATGCAGATCAACAACAACAACCAAAAATACTAAGTTTGCTAGCAGCAACTGACTTTAAAAGAAATGTAAAAGAATATTCTTCAGGCAGAAAGAAAATAATCTTAGAAGGTTCAAGGTTCAGGATGGATTGAAGAACAATATCTGTTAATCAAATTCATATATCTTAAGGACAATTGAATGGATACAGTAATAGTGATATCCGTGGCCTAGGACATCAATAAAGTGTTAAAATACACCATGGAATAATATGTAGCATAAAATGGGTAAATGGATATGTAGCAGTTTGATATTGTTATGTATTCCATAAATAGATATTGGATTATGCTTGTAAACTGGTTTCTTAATCTGGGAATGAATAAGTTATGATAAGGACGTAGACTGGGCCACAGTCAGTAGGGTGTTGAGCCCTCCCCTTGGTGGTTGGGGTCTCAAACATAAAAAGACATGGCAAAAGACAGAACTGGAGTAGTTTAGATGTTGTTTTTCTGATGAGCAAGGACAGAAGGCCCCAGGGAAAAGAGACAAGCATTTCACTTGACAGTTCAGAGATGGCCTTGTAGCGAGAGGCAAAGTTTAGAGAGCTTCATATTCTACAGCTCACCTCGAGGAGGAAACAGAGGAGCTGAGCCCAGAGAGAAATGCAGCTGTGGGGAGAGAGGAACCCAAGAAACCTGAACCCTGGCAAATGTTGGCAGCTGTCATGCTCCAAGTTGGGGTAACAGATTTTGGGGAAGGAAGAAATTTATGCTTTATGGCCTGGTAACTGTAAGTTTCTACCCCAAATAAAAACCCTTTATAAAGACCCAGAGATTTCTTGTATTTTGCATTAGCACATCTTTGGCTGACTAATACAGGATATAAAATATTTTAAAATACGTTATTTGGCCAGTCAATAATAAATTAAAAGTGCGGATTTGGAAAGGAAAGCAAAAATGATATAATTTCCGTGGAAATCTTTAAAGAATATTAAATAATGTACCTAATCTAAATAAATAGAAGAAAAAAATTGAACAAAAATAGTCAGTCCAACCCAAAATATTCAGGATTTACTGGGTTGCCATGATGGCCTTTGACCTGGGGC
>JAKSZT010027915.1:0-10187 GCA_026826555.1 Tolypeutes matacus | reverse complement strand
TAATGATATCCGTGGCCTAAGACATAAACAAAGTGTTAAAATACACCATAAAATAATATACAGCATAAGATGGGTAAATGGATATATAGCAGTTTGATATCATTATGAATTCCAAAAATGATATTGGATTATGCTTGTAAACTGGTGTGTTAATCTGGGCATGATTAACTTATGATAAGGGTGTTTACTGGGCCACAGTGGGTAGGGTGTTGAGCCCCACCTCTTCATAGGTGGGGTCTCAAACATAAAACACATGGCAAAGTACAGAGCTGGAGTAGTTTTTGAAGTTGGAGTTCTGATGTGCAAGGACAGAAGGCCACGGGGAAAAGAGACAAGCCATTCACTTGAGAGTTCACAACTGGCTTGTGGAGAAAGGCAAAGCTTAGAGACACTCATAGTCTACAGCTGCCCTTGCAGAGGAAACAGAGCAGCTGAGCCCAGAGAGAAATGCAGCACTGGGATGAGAGGAACCCTAGAAGCCTGAACCCTGTCAAGTGTCATCAGCTGTCTTGCTCCAGGATGGGCTAACAAAATTTGGTGAAAGAAGAAAATTATCCTTTATGGCCTGGTAACTGTAATCTTCTAAACCCAAATAAATGTCCCTTATAAAGACCAACAGATTTATTTTATTTTTGCACCAGCACACCTTTGGCTGAATAATTCAGGATATAAAATTATTTTGACAAGTCAATAAAAAATAATAAGTGCAGATTTGGAAAGGCAAGCAAAAGTGTTATGATTTCCCCAGTAAACTTTAAAAAATATTAAAAAGTGCATGTCCTCCAAATAAATATAAGAAAAAAAATGAACAAAAATAGTAAGTCCAAAACAAAGTATTCAGGATTTCCTGGGTTGCCATTTTAGCCTTTGTTTTTGGGCCAACTTACTCGTGCATCTTTGGAAGCTGCACCTTTCTTATCCTTCAGAAGGCTGAAGGTTCCAGGGTTGATTAATGGGGTATTGTTTTGTCCCCATCATAAATCAAGTGCTGTATAACTTCCGTATTTCCTAGTCATGAAGTCACCAAACTGGATGTGATGCTCATTTGAGATAATAAGAACCATAATGATAGAACATATGAAAAGGAAATATTGTTGTGCTTCCCAAATTGGACACTTAGATGATTGGTATTGGATATTTCCTCTTTTCTAATGAATGCATTCAATGCTATAAATTTCCCTCTAGGCACTGCTTTTACTGCACCCCACAAACTATGAAGAAACATTGGACATTAAGAAGCAGAAAGAACCACAAAACAAAAGGCTTGTGAGTGAAGCTATATCCACTTCCACAATAGTACAGACTTAAGATGAAGGTAGAGAATGTAAGAAAGTTGGGAAAGTATGTTCTCTGACCACCAGCATTGTTTCCTGAAAATAACACTTCTATGAACGTCACTTCACTTTGAAGGAATTTGCATCATGCTTACCTAAGCTTCACGGAATCTATGTAAGGAAAAACCAATGAAGACAATGAGTTTTGCCAGGTTGCCCCACATCGTAGTCCTCCAATTTAAGTGTAATGAGTGTGAAGTTTTCTTTGAAACTCAACCTCATGAGATACATGAGAATTAATCCTTCAGAGTAACCATTTGGTTTTCATGAAATTGGGAAAGATAGAGTCACATCAAAGAAACATGCATGAGTAAAACTCTTTGTATTTAAGGAATACTGGAAATCCTTCAGCCAGGCATTACATCTCATTGAGTATGAAATAGTCACACATTAGTTAGTATTCTAATGAACATAGGATGGCTTCCATCTGAAACAAAACCTCATGGAATATGAGAAAATTCAAACTAGAAAGAAACCATATGTGTGTCCTGAATGTAGTCTGCTCTTTACACTCATGATTTACTCCACATTTTAAAAGCCATACAGGGGAACAAACATAGAAATGTAATACATGTGGTAAAGTTTTCAACCTGACAGAAATCCCCCTTATTCATGAGAAAATTCTTACTGATGTGAAATCATATATATGCGGGAAAGCTTTAATCCAAATGTCAAATATCAGATACAAGAGATTTCCTACTGCAAAGAAACCTTATGCATGTAAGGCATGTGAAAAATCCTTTAGGTACTAATCATATCTCATAGAACATGAAAAAATTCATAGTGGACAAAAACGAAACGAATGCAAAGAATGCAGAAAAGCCTTCAACCAAAAGCAATTGTTCGTGAAACGTCAGAGTATTCATCCTGGAGTAAAACCCTATATGTGCAATGAATGTGGAAAAGCTTTCAACCAGAAGGAAAACCTCATTAACCATCTGAGAATACATACTGGAAAGAAACCCTATGAATGTGATGAATGTGGGAAAGCTTTCATTCAGAAATTAAGCTTCATTACACACCAGAGAAGACAAACAGGAGAGAAACCCTATATTTGTAAGGAATGTAGGAAACCTTCAGTAGCAAATCAAATCTCACTGATCATAGTGGATGGAACTGCTATATATGTAAGGATTTGGGATAGCCTTCAACCAGAGGCTGTATCTCCTTAAACATTAAAACATTCATACTGGAGAGAAACACTGTGAATGTAATGAATGTGAATCTCCAAAGAATCTCCACCTGCCCGCTGTGCAACTGGTTGCGAATCTTTTAAGGAATTGGCTGTGACTGTGCAATTCATGATGTCTTTTTCTTCTTGGAATAGTGCACTTGCAGTGTGATCTGAGATCTGTTCTTCCCACAACTTCTTCCACACTCATGTGTGTTCAGTTTTTTTACCACTAATTTATGCATCAGAATTCGAGATATCTCTTAGTTTATGTAAAGATGGGCTTTTCACTTATTTCAAATTATCCTGGTTGTTTTCATTGTTTCTTCATTCCTTTACATTCTGTGTAAGCATTTAAAAAATTATCATTTCAAAATTGATGCTGGCCATTATTGCAGCATTTTCTTAGAAGGCTCCTGAAACATTTATATTTTTTTTAGTTTCTTTCCTGAGTCTGACGTGGATTCATGTTTAACAGCCACTGAAGTACAGTGTCTTGCTTTCTACTTCACTCTAATTTTCTATATTATTTTAAATGAGAAATTATCCTTTCATAATTAGATGATATACTTCTAATCAAGTATTTTAAGAAATTAGAAAATTTATTTACACTCTTAAGCTGTACTCCAATATTTTTCTTATATGTGACAGGGTGTGGGATCGATGAAACTCGAGAATGCATGTATATACAAAGAGAAATGTGTACCCAAAAGAAACTGCCAATGCAGATATTTCTGAGGAGGGAGGAATGGATATTGAGGTTAGAGAAGGAATTTAGCTGTTTTCCATAACAAAATCAAATTATTTTTATACTCTTTGCACTGATAATATATTATAATTAAAAAGAAATTATGAAAATAACAAAAAATGAAATCATACAAAGTGGTTGATTTCAAAATATTGATTTCTATCTGCAACATTACTGTGGGGAAACTTTCCCTCACACTTTGCAAATATAGTCACCCATAAAGTAAAAGTGCTCACTCCCCTTGGCCCCCTCCACAGCTACCTGGACGCTGGAGGCCTTCCAAAGCAAGAGTGAGCATGGAGCCCAAGGAGCATGGACATCACCATTTGTAGGCCACCCTGCTCTCTATTCATGTCCGGTTAGATGGCTGTTAGCACCACAGGAGAAGATAGACTTCCTTCTCCTTACTCTCCAGTGAAGACCCGCTAGATTAACTCACATCACTAACTGAGACTGTGAGTGCTGAGCAGGGCCTACCCCTATTCTCCCTTGCATGTCCTAAACCTATGATGTTGGTTTTCATTGGGGCTTTGAAAGTTTGGTTCCCAAACAGGACATTACATCTCTGGCTTGGGGGAACTGCAGTGAACATGTGCTGCATTCCAGCTTCTTCAGGTATACATCAGCTTCTTCCCATCCAAACCATCCATTCTCTTCTGGGTGTGAAACTTTTGCCAAACTTTTAAGGAAGCAACTGTAACTGTGCAATTCAAGATGTCTTTCTCCTCATGGAAAAATGCACTTGCAGTTTGTTCTGAGATCTGCCCTTCCACATCTTCTTCCACACTCATCTGTGTTCAATTTGATACCACTAATTTATGCATCAGAACCCGAGATTTCTCTTAGTTTATGTATAGATGGGCTTTCCACTTATTTCAAATAATCCTGGTTGCTTCCACTGATTCTTCAATTCATTACATTCTGGGTGGGCATTTAAAAAATAACCATTTTAAAAATAATGCTGCCCACTATTGTAGCATTTTCTTTCTTTTTTTTCCTTTTTTTATTGTGGGTAAAAATCAAATTTTTCACAATACATACTAAAATTTGGAAAGTGGTATATAAATATATATGCACATATGTGTATTTGCTTACATAAATGGTATTTTTGTATATATATATATATATTTTTAAATGTGCATAGATTACCTAAATATTACACAGAAATTACAGGTTTTCCAATGTTCCCCACCTCCCACACCTCCCACTTCATCCCACACAAACGTCTTTTATCAGTGTGGTACATCACCCACAATAGATATACACATCTTGGGGTCTTGTCACCAAGCATAGACCACAGTTCACATTGTAGACCACACTCATTCCCACACAATTCTGCATGGTATATGCTGATGTAAAATGGCCTACATCCATCACCTCAATGCCACGCAGGACAATCCCCAAGTCCCAAATAAGCCCCTGTATTTCAACTGCCCTTTCCCTCCCTGCCCTGAAAGCATCCAGCTGCCACCGGCTCCACCTCACTGTTATAATTTCTTCCATTGCTTGAATCACAATATGTCTACAACAGAATACCATTAAGTCCACTCTAGTCCATAGCTCTTCCTCCAATCCTGAGGGCACTGGGATGGTGATGTCCACTCCAACTCCAAGTAAGAGAGGGCTAATATCCCATTGATACAGTGGATGGGATTATTGTACCTGTAGCTACAGGCTATCTCCATTCACTGCAATGGCTAGTGCCCATCGTCATCACCCCACCAGGTGTCTTGGATGTGTCCATTGAGCTGTAGGGTAGGAGTTGCAGCTCCACCGACATTCCAGTCACAGCTGGCACATAGGTAAGCCAAAGTCTCCAGTATCTGGAAGTACACCAAAAAACTCCAGGATCACATATAGGTTTGAATAGAAGGGACTGATGGGCCATGTGGAGGGAGGACTTATTTGAGTCCAACTCTGTCACTCTCAGGAGCACAGATTCCAATGTAGAGCCCATAAGAAGGCATCAATCTCTGGAGCTATCCCTACTTAGGTAGGGCCTGGGTGTCTGCAGAGCACTCAGGAGCCCCTCTGTGTGGGGTGATATCCACTCTGGTGTTCTATGAGATCCTACAAAGGTGTGCATAAGTGTTATCTCTGGGATGACCTCTCGACTCCCTTTGAAGTGTCTTAGCCACATGAACTCATTTCTCTTAAACTTTTGCCCTTTAATTCAAGGTTTCTTCCAATCATGTTGCCATTTGACACTTTGTATTAATCCCTCATTACCAGGGAGGCTCATTCATGGGAGTAATGTCCCATGTTGGGGAGAAGGTAATGCATTCATAGGCAGAGTTTGGCTTAGAGAGAGGCTACATTTGAGCAACAAGGTTGTTCTCAGGAGGCAACCCTTAGGCACACAATAACAGTGGGCTAAATTTCAATTACAAGAGCAAAGACTCATAGGTTAGTCATCAATAACAAGAGCCCATCAGTGTGCCATTCTTTTTGGCCAGACACTGCTCCTACTCAGGAGACTTTTGCTGCTTCCTTGGAGAATGTGGCAGAGCTCTCCTGGCTGGGAATTCAGAATCCCTCATTTATTGAGTGTTTGTCTACACACCGTGACCATGCCCCATCCATTGTTCATTTGAACAATTTCATATATCTTTCATGTATATTCAGATGAAATTATTTCCATGAATCCCCCTTCCCAGATATCCCCCCAAAATGATTCTCTGCAGCCCCCATTGTAACCCTTCTGTGATCTAAAACTTCCTTGAACATGAAGCCCATATAATAACCAAATACAATTAATAGGAAAAAGAAATAATAATGATAAGCTTAAATGCAAGAGATAAGTACAAGGAAACTCAGAAGGAAAAAAAAAACTAAAATAAAAATAAAATATAATTTGTGGATTTTGACATTCAAAAAAATGGAAAAAAATTACTTTTTTAAAAAATTACTTTTTTCCCTTCATCACTGTATAATCAGATGTCTAGAGTACCTTTGCATCTTTCCCCTCTCATTCCCCAGTGCCTCCCAAATTTTCATTTAATTTTCAAAGTTTTAGGTCACAGCAATTGAACACACAATACTTGAGACTCTGTCATGCCCAACCTCCCTCCCCCTTCCCCACCCCTATTAAACCCGTTTTAAAATGGATGTGAGCATTGGTATAACTGTTATACAGATAGTAAAATATAGCAACTAATTTCTTGTCAATGGTTTACAGTATAGTTTACAATTTAGAAAGTACAGTTTAATAATTTTGATGATATTTACCATGTCCTGTGTCCATTAATGTAAGGTAATGAAAAACCTTTCCCATGATTACTAAATAACCCACTTGATATTAACTGTTCCTTCCTCCCATCCCCCTGGGGCATATGACACTCCCCTGTCTTGACTCATGGAAAGACAAGATTCATAGTTACATGCCCTGTGTATTCCAACCTGCCCTTCGTAATCTTCCCACCTGTGAACCTTGCACCACCAGACCCAGTAATATCACTACCCATCTGTCCTATCCTTAAATATGAAACTATACTCTATCCCTATACCATAAATTATGTCCATATGGGTAATGGCTCACAGGCTACTCTTCTTTTTCTCTCCCTTGCTAACCTATTTTTCAGGCAATGGTTCCCAGAGACTGCTCACATTCCTCAGTTTAAATCAGTGAGTTCCTATAAAGTTCATCCTTCAATGCCTGGCTTGCTTCACTCCACATAAGGTCTTCAAGATTCATCCATGTTATTCCTTGTGTTAGCATTTTATTCCTTATTACAGCTGAGTTATATTCCATTGCATGTATGTACCACATTTTTTTTTATTATGGGTAAAAATAAAAATTCTCACAATACATACAAACATTTGCAAAATGATATATAAATATATATGCATATATGTGTATTTGCTTACAAAATTGTTTATATATATATATATATATATATATTAAGAGGTGTTTAGATTACCCAAAATATTACACAGAACGCACTGGGATTCCCATGTTGCCCACCTCCCACACCTCCCATCGCATCACACACAAACATCTCCCACAGTGTGGCCCACCACCCACAATGAACTTACACATCCTGGAGCCTTGCCACCAACCATAGACCACAGTTCACACTGTAGACCACACTCTCTCCCACCCAGTTCTGAGTGGTGTGTGCTGATTTAAAATGGCCTACATCCGTTGCCACAACAGTACTCAGGACAACCTCCAACTCCCAAAGAAGCCACTGTATTTCAACTGCTCGTCCCCTCCCTACCCGAAAAGTGTCAAGTGGCCACTGGCTCCACCTCATTGTTATAATTTCTTGCATTGCTAGAATCACCATATGTGAACAAGAGAATACCATCAAGTCCACTCTAGTCCATAGTTCTTCCCCCAAACCTGAGGGGACTGGGATGGTGATGTCCACTCCAACTCCAAGTGAGACAGGGCTTATATCCCATGGATATGGTGGGTGGGATGATCCTGCCTGCAGATGCAGGCCCTCTCCATTCCCTGGGATGGCCATTTCCCATCGTTGTCTCCTCGCGAGGTGACTTGGATGAGTCCATTGAGCTGTAGGGTAGGAGTTGCAGCTCCACCTAGATTTCATGCACACCTGGCACATACGTAGGTGGGAGGCTCCAGTCTCTGGAAGTATACCTAAAAACTCCAGCATCGTATATAGGTTTGAATAGAAGGGACTGGTGAACCATGTGCAGGGAGGACTTATTTGAGTCTAATTCTGTCACTCTCAGGAGCACAGATTCCAAAATAGAACCCACTGATAAGGCATCAGTCTCTGGGGCTATCCCCCCTTATATAGGACCAGGGTGTCTCCGGAGCTCTCAGGAACCCCACTGAGTGGGGTGATAAGCACTTAGATGTTCTATGAGCTCCTACTGAGGTGTGTGTAAGAGTTACCTCTAGGATGACCTCCCGACTCTCTTTGAAGTCTCTTAGCCACTTTAACTCATTTGTCTTTAATATTTCCCCCTTTTATTCAAGTTGTATTGCCAGTTTGCACTTGGGAAAAGTTTTCAATTAGCAATAATCGTGCCTCGGATAAACCTCATTGGCTAGGATACTGCCACTGTGCAAAGGTGCCAGTTGGCACTTGGTATTAATCCCTCCTTGCCAGGGAGGCTCATCCCCGGGAGTCATGTCCCATGTTGGGGGGTAGGTAATGCAATCATATGCTGAGTTTGGCTTAGAGAGAGGCCACATTTGAGCAACAAGGAGGCTCTCAGGTGGCAACCCTTAGGCACCCCACAACTGCAGGCTAAGTCTCATTTACAAGAGCAAAGACTCATAAGGGTAGACATCAATAAAAAAAAACCACATCAGTGTGTCATCCTATTTTGAAAGGCACTGTCCCTACATTCAGAGGACTATTGTTGCTCCCTTGGAGACTGTGACAGAGCTCTCCAGGCTAGGAATTCAGATTCCCTCATTTATTGTGTGATTATCCACCCATCGTGACCATGCCCCATCTCCCGATCCTTTGAATGATTTTGTATACCTTTCATGTATATTCAGATGAACCAATCCCCACGAAACCCCCCCGCAATAATCCCCCGCAGTACCCATTGTAACCCTTCTGTAATCCAAATCCTCCATGAACATTTAGTCCATAAAATAATCAAATACACTTACTAGGAAAAAGAAACAAGTGTGATAAGCGTACATGCAAGAAACAAACATAAGGAAACTCAGGGGGAAAAAAAGAGAAGGAAAAAGAAACAAATAATCAAAGAACAAAACAAAATAAAATATAATTAGTGGATTGGGACATTCAAAAATAGGCAAAAAAGCAAAGGAATTGCCTTTAATAAATATATATATATATTCATTTTTTTCCTTTGTCTTTTCTTTTTTCCCTTTTTTCCTTCCCTTTATCACTGAGTTATCAGATATCTGGTGTGCCATGACACCTTCCTCCTCTCAATCCCCATTGTCTCCCAATTTTTCATTTAATTTTCAAAGAAGTTTAGGTCACAGCAAAGTCACACACGGAGTGCCGGAAACTCCCAGATACCAAACCAGGCCCCTTTCCCCACCCCATATTAACTCTGCCCCCCTTTTTTTTGGTTGTTAGCATTGTTATAACTGTTATGCAGGTAGCAAAATATAGAAACTAAACATTGTCAGAGATTTACAGTATAGTTTAAAATTTAGATGATACAGTTTAATAATTTTGATGATATTTACCATGTCCTGTGTTCATTACTGTAAGGTAATGAAAAACCTTCCCCTTGACCACCAAACAACCCATTAGATCTTGACTGTTCCCTTCTCCCCAGCCCCCCAGGGCCCATGATACCCCCCTCTCCCAACCCATGGAATGTCAAGATTCACAGTTACATGCTTTGGGGATTTGAACCAGCCCTTCCTAATCCACCCACCCCCCAGGGCTGCACCACCAAACAAAGGAACACCACCACTCATCTGCCCCATCCCACAAAATGCAACCACACTCTATCCCTTTACCATAGATTATGTCCATATGGGTGATGGCTCAAAGCCTGCTCTTCTCTTACTCTACTTTGTTAACCTATATTTCAGACAATGGTTCTCAGAGACTGCACACTTTCCTCAGTTCAGATCAGTGAGGTCATATACTGTTCATCCTTTACTGCCTGGCTTGCTTCACACAACATAAGGTCTTCAAGATTCATCCACGTTATTCCATGTGTTAGCACTTTGTTCCTTCTTACAGCTGAGTAATATTCCATTGTATGTATGTACCACATTTTGCTTCTCCATTCGTATCTTGATGGGCACCGGGGCTGATTCCAACTTTTGGCAATGGTAAACATGGCCGCTATGAACATTGGTGTGCATATATCTGTTTGTATTTTTGTTTTCAGTTCTTCTGGGTATATACCCAGCAGTGGAAATGCTGGATCCTACGGAAGATCTATTGCTAGTTTTCTGATGAACAGCCAAACTGTCCTCCACAGTGGCTGGACCATACCGCAGTCCCACCAG
>JAKSZT010027914.1:83870-102216 GCA_026826555.1 Tolypeutes matacus | reverse complement strand
GAAAAATATAATTTTGTTTTTGTAGTTTTTATTTGTTTGTTTTTTTTGTTGTTGTTGTTAATGCATCACGTAGGGTTATTGACAATTGGTGCCGACTAAGAGGTAGTTCTTGCAGGAATCTACCAAGCAGATAATCTATATATATATGTTCTCTTAGCCCTGAGTTATCAGTCATTTATCTGCAACCACATCAGTTTACAGACTCAGTGCTAGAAAGTTTACTTGTCTTTCCTCTTTGCTTGTTTGTATCACATTCCCTTTGGAAATTGGGACAAAATGGATCTCAGCATTACTGGAAGTTTTCAGACTCTGTTTCAGTGGAAATGCATTCATATTGCATGATGATATAAGTTTGAGGCAAAATCCCTCACATTTATGAAAATAAAATTTCTAAAAGCATTTGCACAGTCAGATGAACTCTTGAAGAGTCTACACTTATGAAGAATGGAATGTGTTTCTTATTTATTGTAAGTGTCTTTGGTTTATAATTATGAAAATATTTTCTATTATAAAAACTGCAGCTAGAATTACACCATCATCTAGAGCTTAGAAAACTTGTTTTATTATAATTATTTTTACAATCTGCCACTGACAAATGACCTAGACTGTCTTTGAAAAGACAGTGATTAAAAAAAAAATACTTGCTGATAACAAAAACCATCACACAAAAAGCCTATAGGATGTAACACATAGCAAATATCTTTTTAAAAATCTTAAATTCTCCCATTGGAATATTCTAAAAAATCAGAGATATCCCAGCCAACATTTAGCTACTGTATATGACACAAAAATCAAAACAAAACAAAATGAAACCAAAACCCCAGCAACAGCAACAAAAACAAGCAAAAAACATATATATAAAGCATATTATCTATTTCCTTGAAAACAATAACAGTGCATAATTTGAAGTATCCTTCTTGTAGGATCATATTTGTTATAAAAGCAATGAGTATGATTCAACACAGTCATAATGAAAGAATAAAATAATTATGTAATACACAATTTTATAAATAGTGACCTTATTTTAAAGAGGAAATAGACTCTTAGAAATAAACTGACCTGCTCCAGTTCAAACACCTATTGATTCATAGACACAGGATCTTATTCCTTTACCAAGAAGATGATAAAATTAGAAAATGAGTGGCTCAACAACAGAAAATAATTAAAACAATCTCACCCCAAAATATATACACTATATTGCTTTATTTTTGAAGTAATAATTTCAGAATGCATTTCAAGTGGAATTCCAAGCATTTTAGTCATTTTGTTTCTGAGACTTCAGTAGATTGGTAAAATCAATTTAATATTTTGGAGTATGAGGAATGTAAGGGACAAACAGCAGATAGCAATAAGAAATGAGGTATGATAGCAAGGAGACCTAATATAAAAATAGACAAAGATATTATTAAATATCCATTGTTCTGGGATCAGTCAATGGACACTTTCACAGCTCCCAGAGGCATCTGCACATGCAGTTCAGCACAATTATTATCGACCACTGTGGAAGCAGTAAGAAGAAATTGTGTCTCCTGTACTGTCATGGAATGAAGGGTGGTACATGACAGAAACCAGCAAGATTTCCTTCCATAGTGGGTAAAATAAAATAAACTTCCTTATAAAGATAACATTCAGTTATCCAGAAAATGCATTCCTATGGACCACTTTATTTCCAGACAAAGCTAGACAAATAAGATAATCATTTATTACACACATACTTTTTCTAAGTTAAGGAACTGAATAACAGAAAATAAATAACAAAAAGGGAAGACAAAACCTAATATCAATATCTAATTGAATGTGGAATTCTCGGCTATCCTTGCTCACAGAATATGCATGTGTACTAGAGAGAGAGATTCAGAGAGAGAGGGTGGGGATATGAAGGAGGGAGAGAGAGGAATTGGGACCATATAAAATTTTAATTGTTAATTTATTTCACCCACTTTTACCTACTAGTATACTGCCAAGCACTGGCCTATCTGATAACTTTATAACCTGGTTCAACTTTGTAAGGCAAGTGGTGGTTGGGGGGCAAGGAAGGTTTAGCTGGACAGAAGTTTTCCATTATTTTATTAAGACATCTGTATCTACCCTCCTCATTTATCCCTGAGCTTTCTCTAGGACTTTACTGGATTCCAATAGACTTTCCAAAACTTCCCAATACAACTTTATAGTTTGCAAAAACTCCAGGAGTAAATATGTTAGATCAATAACAGAGCAGGTCACTACCTCTTTTCCCCCACAAAACATTAGAGGATTATGTTGTAAGAGTAGAGAGGAGGGTCATAAAAGGACAGGGAAGATGTGGATTTTGATAAAGTATAAGATTAGTTAAAGTCTCTCTTCAAAAACAGTGTGTGCACCAGGGTTCAGGAGGGAAAAAAGGAGAAGCCAGAGAAAGCCAGAATATTTCTGGGACTGACTGAAGCTAAGTTTAAAGAGCAAGGCTGAGCAAATGAAGCATAGAAAAATAAATGTTTCTATCTGTTGTACATAAATATTTTAATATATTTTAGAGTATTTTCTATAAGAATTTTATAAAGAACAAAATTACGCATGTTTAAAGGTTTCACAAACTTGGCATTTATTTTTTCTGGGTATAGTAAGTAGTAAAATTTAAGTAATCAAATATACTAGAGTATATGGAAATAAACTATAAAATAAATTATTATGAAGATTGGAGTTCTACATATAAATGACATCATTGATAATTGATATCTCTGTGTCTTAATCGTGTTTAACTTTATTTTTCACTAGATAACTTAATTGTGTATAGATTTTGTTTATCCTTTCTTTGTTTAAAAAATGAAATAAAAAATCTTTAAATAGTTAATTAATGCTAGAGATATTTATTTATCTCTATAGTATCCTTCATTGCTGTTGTAATAAAAACCACTCACTCCAAAATTCATATATGGATTTGGGTGTGCCCCGAGTCTGTCTGCAGCCAGAGGAAATAAATGAAAAAAAAATGTAATAAATGAAAGAAAAAATGTAATGACATTTTACTTGTTCTGGTCTACTTTGCCAGTAGTGTCTGAGAATAGACAGAAGTCTGGAGATCAAGCCCTTGAAATTCTTGCTCTATGAGAGTATGCAAACCCGAGAGTCAAAAACAGAGATTCAAAGGTAATTGGTATGAATTTGCTTGACACCATTTAGTCCAAGAAATGTCTTAATTTCCTTGTTTTTTCTAAATCAAGTTTTATCTGTCTTACACTCCAATTTTTCATGATCTGTGGGAAGTCCAGTATCTGTTATCATTTGGGATTTTTGTCACATAGAAAAAAAAGATAGCTCATAAAAGAAACGCAGGACTTAGGCTCCAGGAAAACAAGGAAGGTGTAGCATCATTGCTAGTACTCCTTTCTGCTAATCAGGGCTTATGCTGAGTGCAGGGGCTTCACTTTCTGTCAGACGCTGCTGCTCTGGTGTTGTACAGGGATTTCTCCCACAGGATTCCTGCCACTAACACAGTTGTTCATAGAGGACTGTCAGCAATGCTCTCCAATGTGTGGAGCTGGGACTACAATCCTCGAGAGCTTACCACAGTCAGTTCCCTCACAATTCCTACCACACCCAGATTCAGACCCAGAGCACTGGGTGTCCCCAGTGATCTCCTACAGGGTCCTGAACTAGGCTCCACATGGGGATGTATTGTTCTGCATGAGCAGTCTTGAAATCCTTGATAATTTCTTCTTTGAATGTGTAATTGTAAGTGAAATTTGATGGGAAGCTAGCGCATGTGTGGAGACCTGAAGCCTCTGCTCACACATGGTCCTTGCCTCTGGCAGTATCCCCACCACCTCTATTCTGCTCCTCAGAGATCCCACCACAATCTGCCCCTCAAGGATGGGTTCTCGACCACCTCTTCCGTACTCTCTGGAGCCCTGAAGTCCTGAAACTTCCCTTTGCCGTCCCAGACCAGCAACCATTACCACCATCCCCTAGACCCGGTAGGGGCTGAGCATGGATGACCCCTAGGTGACTCTCAAGGGGCAAGCCTCTTAGCCACACAGATTCGAATATCACTGCATTCCAGCAAGGAGGGAATCCCTTGGAAGCCACCATCTGCTGCAGGTTGGGGCAGTGGGTCTGTCTCTTCTTATCTAGATCTTAGCTTTATTCTGACCTGTCACTCCCTAATATGTTCTTATTAATCCTTCATTATTATTCTTTGCATTAAAATATTTAGTGAGTTATTTAATACATTATAAATTAATGATAAATTAATAAATCAAGGTATAATGGACCAGCTAACAAATTAATTAGAATTTAACACTTCAGTGCCTAGCTCAGCTGGGCACAGGGATATTTACAAATGCTCTCCCTACGTGGAGGGATTTAGAGTCTAACCAGGGAAACAGCCAAGGGATCAACAAACTACAGCCACGTGACATGTGTTTCAAAAACAATTAAGACCATTTCTTACCTAGTGAATCTACTCTCCACAGAGGATTATAAGAGTTTGTTAGTTCAGTAGGAGAGTCCAGTCAAGCAGAACAATATGTAGAAGGTGAAAATATAAAATATGGTAGGTCTTTCTGTAGAAAACTGTTTTTCAGCCTCAAAAATGCCATCATTAAAGGTACCCCTTAGTCCTCAATTCCTTATACACTTCTGACTGTCCTATTGATGTCTATTGTTCATTAGTTTTCTTGAATATCATACTTTTCTTTCTTTATTTTTATTGCCTGATCATTATTCTTGTCCATTTAAAGGTAGTGGACAAGATATTTTTTCTTTTGACTTTTTAAAATTGAAGTATATCATTCATACATGAACATATATAAACAATAAGTATATAGTAAAAGTTTTGAACTTAAAAAATAAACATGCATAACATCATACAAGGGTCCCATATATCACCCCTCCATCAACACCTTACATTATTGTGAAACATTTGTCACAAACTATGCAAGAGTTTGTCAAAATATTACTAACTTTAGTGCATATATTATATTTGGTGTATTTTTCCCCAAACCATCCTATTATTTTTTAAAAAAATATATTTATTACAGAGGATGTGAACCTACAAAACAGCCATGCACATATGAAGAGCTCCCATACAACACCCCTTCATCCACACACCACACTGTGCTGGAATATTTGTTACAGATTATGAGATAATTTCATCAGACTATTACCACCAACCATAGGCCATAGCTATCTATAGCCAAAAGAAAGAAAGAGTTCCCCTATCTCATATTTTATGCAAAAATTAACTCAAAATAGAACAAAGACCCAAATATAAAAGCAAGAACCATAATGCTTCTAGGGAAAATGTAGAAAAACATCTTCAAGACTTAGTGGTAGGTGGTGGATTCTTAAACCTTGTACCAAAAGCATGAACAATGAAAGAAAACATTGATAAATGGAATGTCCTCAAACTCAAACACTTCTGTAATTCAAAGGACATTGTCAAGAAGGTGAAAAGGCAGCCAGCTCAAAGGAAAAAAATATTTGGAAACCACATATCCCATAATGGTTTGATTTCCATTCTATATAAAGAGATGCTACAACTCAACAATAAAAGAGCAAGCAATCCAATTTAAAAAGTGGATAAGTTTTGATGAGAACATATTAGGTAATCTTTCAATGGTAGTGATAGCAAAGCTTCCCTTCAGAAATTTTTTGTGACCTTTTCGAGTACATGTTCAAGGTTAAGTATTATTTTTACTTCCATCACCACTGATTAATTTTTCTGTTCTTGGACTCCTATGAATGTAATCAATCAATATTCATGATTTTGTGTCTGGCTTCCTTTGCTTTACTTATTTTATGTGATATCCGTCCACACTCCTTCAGGTAGCATTACCTTCATGTAGCATTACCTTAATGCAGAATTAACTGTCTTTTTAATTTATTTTTTGATGTATAGTGCTCTATTGCATAAATATAACACCATTTACTTATCTATTCTCCCATCAGAACTTGTGTTGCTTCTAGTTTGCAGCCATTATGGCAAAAAGCTGCTAGTGACATTATGTCACATGCATTTTGATGGACATATATGGTCAAAATTCACTATATGGTCAAAATTCAAATCATTTGGCCATAGGATAGGTCATTGGCTCTCAAATTTTTGACCTCTGGAATTCTAACACTCAAATTGTTGAGGTCTTCAAAGAGTTTATATTTATGTGGGTTTTTACTACCAATGTTTAATATATTAGAAATTAAAGAAAAATGTTTAATATTCATTATTTAAAAATAACAATAAACCCATTGTATGTTATATAGCATCAGTATATGTTATAGAGTATGTCATATATTATACATTATAGGTTATGTAGCATAATATGATTATATGACATCACAATGTAAATAATGACTGTGCTCTGCACTAAAATTGAGTGCACTTTGGGTTCTTTACTATATGTTAAAATCAGAGAAGAATTTTAAAAAAATACAAATATAAAATAAATAAATAGAAAAGATGGGAAAAAGGAGATTTCTTCATTCTCAGAGTTTCCTAATATGGATGAATCAAGTTTATCCATAATTAAAACAATCATATTTAAGCTGCTTTCAAAGTAGAAGAGCTGCTGAGAAACTCATTAGAGGAAAGATGCAATATGCACTCCACGAGTTTCAAGAACCTATCATCTATGTATCAGATTTTATTGTGTAGAAAATAAAGAACTTGGTAAATGTGTAGCAATTGCCGAGGTGGTTTTACTGCTTGCAGGCAGTTTTCTTTTTCCTTTGTCCTGCAGGCAAAAATCATAGTTTATAGCTTGAGAGGGTAGTAGGTTTTCTTTTTGATCCTCTTCTCTGCTGAGTTTAATATTGGGTTTGCCTTGCTCACAAAAGTTAAGTATCTATTGTATATCTATAAGACTAAAAACAATATAAACATTACCAATAATAAGTAATATGAATCACACTCTGGCTATGAGTAAATTAAAAATTACTTGGAACCCAAATGCTTGTGTTTATCTTGGCAATATCATTTTATCAAATACTTGGCTATGTCCAATTCCCTTACCATGATATTTTACAGAGTTCTTGTCTTCATCTTCAAAGGTAAATTGTCTACATTCTGAAAAACACATGGCCATTTAGAGACAAGGAACTGTTTTATAGAAATTCTATGACATATCCAGATATTGTTCTTATTTGATTTAAGGATAATATTTTTATTTCTAACATTGTTTCCTAAATATTAATGTTAGCAAAAAAAATTGGCATTTCACCAAAAGTTTTATTTACTAAAATCTGCTATAATGTATAGCACATTTACAAAGCTTATAAATTTTAATCCTAATTTAACTTTTAGGAAAAATAATTTAAATTGCATTTACAAGTACATTAATGAATGATTTCACATTTAATCATTATGCATTTTTGCCAAATAACCCTTATAGCAGACCTTCGGATAAAAACAATCTACCTTATTCAAATTCAATGTGAAGATGAAAGTTAAAATCCCTTAGAGAGGGGTGAAGAAAATTATTTAGAATCATAGGAATTTAGAGCTCAAATGAGCCTTTATGATTGCCTAGAATTTAATTTCCCTTTAAAGACAGTTTTTGTATGTGTAGTTACATATGCATATAGAAACATTACTATAAACATCCTGTCTCTGAATAAAATTAGAACAGGCCCCATAACCTTTCTGGAAAAAAATCAGTTCTCTGGCCCCTTTGCATGTACAAAGTAGAGTTCTTTGTACATGATAAACTAATAAATACAGTCTACAGTAACAATCAAAACTCAAGCAAATTTACAACTTCTTCCTTCTATAAACTCAAAGCTGCTGTCAGCTGTCCACTTGGGAGCTGAGTTGATTTCCTCTTTTCCCTTCCTCACAATGCTAACTACCACTCCAGACCAGTGTAAGAACCATGATTCTGGTCTTTTAGAGGTTCAAGGAAATAGAATTTGTCTAACTTATCCAAAATTGTAGTGAGCTAGCCACCCGTTCTCTGGAGTAAGTGGGTGTTTATATTGAACTTTAATGGGTGTTTTCATGAGTTCTTTACAGATCTCTATCCCTTTATCAATGGAAATCTCTAGTTGACAGCTTGAGTCTAAAGATGTATTCTCCACCTGCTGGATGTTTATAACTTAGTCCCTGGGGTTCAGGACCACTTTTGGTTCATCACAAGTGATCTCTTGGACAGGATTTTACATTTGTTTCATGAGAAATCCTTCTACACCTTTATCCAAACATATGGAGTATACAGGGCAATCTCTATGCATTAGGTATTCCTTCCTACTTCGGGATCTGGGAAATGAGCCAGAAAGTCATTCATTCTGTATACCATGTCCCCAAAGCTATAGAGGGCTCAGGTTAGCACTCCAGGTGTCCCATTTGACTTAAGATAAAGGGAGAAATATTTGTTATCCTTTTTAGTTGGATGGTGGTGGTAAAGCTTACAGAATACCAACCAACTCCCTGTATCTTCTAATCTACATCAATACTTTTCCAAATTATTTTTATAGGCTGGGGTTCTGTGAAAATCTTAAGGTAAATATTCAGGAACTAACTTTTTTAGAAATTCTGTGACATATCCATATATTGCTTTTATTTGATTTAAAGAAAATATTTTTATTTCTATAGTTGTTGTTTGAGTTTCCTAAATATGAATGTTAGTACAAAAATGGGCATTCCATCAAGAGTTTTATTTGCTAAGATTTACTATAATATATAGCATATTTACAAAGGTTATAAATCTTTTTTTCTATATTTTATGTAAGTATTGCATGGTAGTCTCACATCTCACTCTTGAATAAGTTGGATTCAGCCAACATTGA
This sequence comes from Tolypeutes matacus, assembly GCA_026826555.1. Lineage (NCBI taxonomy): Eukaryota > Metazoa > Chordata > Mammalia > Cingulata > Chlamyphoridae > Tolypeutes > Tolypeutes matacus. Next base: position 93,456 of record JAKSZT010027914.1, on the reverse strand, counting down.
AACTAAGAGTTTATTTTAATATGCAGCTATATATGAGAACCTTTATAACTCAGTTTCAGTTGAGGTCTTCAAACCAATAACAATCAATAATGTTACTGTTTCTATGCACTATATGCTGATAGATTAGGAAACTAATTTTGTGACTCTTGGCCTCATCACTCTCAAAACTATAAGAGAACAGGTCTATGAGGCAAAAGAGCTGATTTTCAGAATTTTAAGGAATTGTCAAGAGCTGTGCATTTCTCTTGCCAAATAGTAGAGGGGTACTCTGATAGAACAATAATCCCCCAAAGACACCCATGCTTTAATCCAAAGAAAGTGTGAGTATGTCTTTATATGGCAAAAGGGACTATGCAGATGTGATTGAATTAAGGATCTTGAGATGGGGAGATTATCCTTGATTATTTAGTGTGTGTGTGTGTGGTCCAATTAATCAACAAGATCCTTCTAAGGGACAGTGGAAGGCAGGAGAACCAGGAAAGGAGATGTGAAGACCATCTCAAGTCACAAAGGAAAAGAAAGATTGGAAGATGCTGTAATGTTAGATCTGAAGATGAAAGAAGGGGCCACAAGCCAAGAAATGTAGTTTCCTCTAAAAGCTTGAACAGGCATAAAAGCAGATTCTCCCCTAGTGCCTCCAGCAGGAATACAACACTGCCAGCAAATTTGGGGCTTCTCCCAGAACCATAAGGTAATGAGTGTTTTTATTTATAATGTTTTAAGCCACTGAACATGTGACAATTTGTTACAACAGTAATTAATACCCCTTACCCTAAGCCAAGTAAGGGAGATACTTCAAAAGAGCCATTTAAATGACTAAACATGAATTTCTTAAAGTCTGAGTGCCATGGATTCCGGTATAAATGCAAAAAGTCTGTGATGGATCATAGTAATCTTAAGTAGAGTCAAGAATACTACATTGGAGAGCAAGTTGAATATCCAAGGATGTATATATATTTTCCATGGGCCGGATTTGGAAATTTCAGAAAAGAATTCCAAAGAGAGAAGAGTATGCATCTAAGAGGGCTTCCAAGACAGGATGAGGTATCCTCAGTGAAATGAGGTGGAAGTGGACTCGTCACTTTCAGAGTTGAGATGTTAAGCTGATGGTTGGATGAGGCATTTCCCTTGCTCAGCAACTTCATTTGAAAGCCCCTTCGAGGGGTAAAGTGGAATCCGAGAAACACACAGGAGCATCGCATGTGAAAAATAATTGGCCTGCAATACTTCCCATATGGTAGGCAAGATTACAACTCTAAGAGAAATATAAGGAGCTTTATGTATATTAACTTTCTCTTTCACCCTCTGTTCAACCATGGAGAAGATCAAATAACAGATAATGAGTGGAAGAGAAGGTAAAAGAAGAAAATTCTGAACAAGACCACTTTTCATTGTCAGTTTCCTATTTTCAACCAGACTTGAGTTATAGGAAGTCAAGCATATAAATTAGATGAGAAAAATATTATATTTCACAGGAATTGAGTTTTTATTATCTGAAAGTGACCAGAACGCTAAGTAATCCCTTAGATTTCCACCAAAGTTACGGAGAAAGAGTTTTCAGAGAAAGTGTACAGGTGCTCTCATGAGAACTGGTAAAGTTGCTTTCTGCTTGCAAATTATTGAATTAAGCTTGCTACACAAACTCAATATAAAATAATACATTTTTATTGTAAAAGTAAAAAGTTGCACATGTACAATAATAAGACCATCCTTCTTTAGCCTCAAAGCAAGGAGATAAGATTTCAGTTGTTCCAATAAGTGTAGCTAACATAATTATTTGAATGAATTTAATAAGATTATTGAGCAAAAGATGTTACTACATCAATTAAGAAGCTATAGGGTGGGTAGAGCTAACTACTTTTGCCCAGGAGGATCATTCATTAAGAGACAAAAACACACCAGTTAGAAAAGACACAGGTTGAAACAGTCATTTGTTTTAACAACATTTTGCCTGGAAGTACACACTCACATGGAGCTTTTAATAAAAAGTTCAGGGACATTAGGGTGACCCTCTAGCCACACTTTTCTTTCATTACCCTTGTAATGAAATTTAATAGCAACAGCCCAATTATAATCTTTCTCTCTCTTTAATGTCAAAAAAGAATACAGTTGCATTTTCCTCCCTTCTTGACAGTCCTAAAAAGTCTTCTGATTACTTTTAGTGCTTAAGGACACTCGATTTTTCTTAATATACCATGGCCATATATATATATATGCAAAGATTATTTTACTAGGGATTTCACCTGATTAATTATTTGGTCAAATAAGTGGTTTTTCAATGAAACCTTATTTTTTTTTTCAAATAAATTAAAAAAAAAATTAAACTTAAATTTAAACTCAGTCTCAGAAATAAAATACATTATTTAAAGGATACATTTATTGACTAAAGGACTAAGTAAGAGGAATCTCTTGGTATTATGGTGTCACCCTCTTTAAATCCCCTATGGTACACAGTTGGATATTGAAGTCATATGTAACAACTTGCTAAGTTAGTTCAAAAGCTGTGGTCTCCTCAGGTTACAAAGCAATGACTCAATCTGGAATGAACCAAGAGGTTACATAAGACAAATAACTGGAGATCAGGGGTTATTTGATATAGTTTGAATCTTTCTATAACACAATATGTGACCTTCATCACTAAATATCCTTTGGCCTTAGTTTTCTGTCTGCCACATATAAATCCTGTACTAGATGTCCTATACTCTAATCTAGTTATACATATCATATACTTTATAAATATCCATGATCTGTGAGTCATTTAGTAAACCCATTCAAGGTAACGTGCCCCCAAATAAAACTGTCATTTTGTCAAACACACATTTTTCCCAGAAAGGCTCTGATTATAGAAAAGAGGGTAAATTGTTATACATAAAAAATAAGTTATTTCTTTTAGATATCAAAATATAAACCAACTTTCCTTTAAACCAAAATGATAGGTTCTGGTAACCCAATTAGAAAAATAATTGTGAAAGAGAGAGGTGAATGATGAGATGGGGAAGGGCATTAGAGAGGAGTAGTTCACATCTGGGCTTTTGTAATACAGAACCCTCACCTCTACAGCAAGGTCGAACGGCTGTCACAAATCATAGAGCAGTTGTTTATAAGGAGGAGAACTGAATGAGCATTGCCATTCATTCACTTTTATCATGAACAACTGCTCAGGAGATTGGAGGGGTTTTATAATCCAGTTATGATAATGTCATAGTGAAAGAAAGATAAATATCATTTCTACCTGGGTTCACATCAGACTTGAGCTGGAGAATAATTTGCTTTTGTGGCCATCAGATTACTGAAAGGGATGTTGACAATTTGTGATAAGCCTAGGTAATACCATCTACAAGGTTGGAGAAAATTGAAAGAGTAAGTTATTTTGAAGTTATTGCTTGGGGAACTATAGTTATGAAAATATAATAGGTGTCTTTGATTCGTGAATACTGGCTTTGTATAGGATGGATTATTGTTCTCCCTTTGAATCTTAAAGGGAGATGTTCCAACTGACTGGTTTACCCAAAGAAATGGAGTTTCCTTATAGCAGAAGATGTTCAAACAGAGCTTGAAGAACACTTGAACTTTATATTTGAGGAAGGTTTGAAATATTGGGTGTGGGAATGGACACGATAGCATACAGGTTTTTGATTCAAATGAAAACAAATTCATCTAGTTATTGTCTAGGAATAAGTTCAGTTGCATATGAGAGGAAACCAAAAATAAATATGATGCAAATATGAATTTGTTATTTGAACAGATAAATGGAGTGCAAAAATAGAATCTCCATGGATTAATGTGGATAGTACATTAGTTGTTAAGGATCCAAGTCCTTCAGCTTACTACTCTGCTATCCCTAGAGCCTAATTCTTGTTCTCCTAGTCAAGGAAGTTTTCCAGATTTCCAGCTTGTTAACTGAATCCCTGGCTGCTCCATTATATCCATGTTCCAGCCAGGCCAAAGGAGGAGATAGGAAGAAGGATCAAAGAGTATGCATCAGGTGTCTTTTAAGGAAGATTTTTTGGGAAAGTTTCCTTTTAATGTTTACATGTTTGGTACTAAATAATCACATCACCTCTTAACTGCAAGGGAGGATGTGAAATGTGTAATTTATTATATATAGCCATACAACAAACTAAAACTGCAGAGAGGGGCAAGTGGGGAAAATTACATTGTGATAGGCCATTGTTTCTGGTACAGCTTCCCTATTAGAGTTGATATGTCAGGATACACCTATCAGTAGGTAATTTAGGCAACCTTTTCCTGTGAGTCAAGCATTGCTGGAAGGGTGTAAATGGCCTAGAAACATGATAGAAAAAATTTTCCCAGAGGAAAAATAGGCATTGAGAGACAAAAATTCCTCTGAGAGAATCCATAGATGTTGATAGATGATGGTACCCTAGGGTTTAAATAAAAGCTAACAAAAAATTCAAATCAGATACAAGAAAGCAGTTTTTCATAAACATAATAATAAATATTCCAAAAAGCCAATGGGCTACTTTTGAAAAGAAAATATTAAGGAATATCCAAGAAACAATTAAATATTATCCTGGGAAAAGCAGGGGATGGTTAGGCTAAATAGTACGCTTATATTTTTCTACTTATGCATTAAGACAAAATATTTTTACAAAAGAAACTCCAAAATGAATAATTTACCAATTGTAGGGAGAGGAATATAACATCATTGATGACTGTGGGGCATCATGAATAAGCACCTTCCTGATGAACGACTCTTATGAACTTTGTCAATAATAACCCAGCTGTGATTGTGGTATCTGGAAAGTATTTTCAACTTATATTCTAATCAGAAAGCAGTAGGAGATTCTGGGAAAGTGCATAATATGGGATTATTGTCAAAAAGAGAGACCAGTGATTAAAGGGTAAGTTATAAAATTTTAAATCACTTGGAACCTGACAACACTTAAAACTCCAAATAATAGAAGTTCTTTCAAAAACCTGCACTGGCTTTGGGTCTGAGCTTTTGACCATTGTCATAATTTAAATGTCACTTGTGATGATCCACATTTAATAAACTGGAATTCAAAAGAAGGTCTTCTCACTCAAAGTCCATTTTCACATTAGGTGAATGTTACAAATACACTGTAATGACACCTTGCATAGCACATTTAATAAATCTAGTATAAGTGATAAAAAGTATGTAGTACCAGGTACAGAATTTACTTTATGGGACTACACAGAGCCATAAAAGTATAAAGGAACGTTTAATTCAATATCTGCTATTATGCAAGCCTCCATGCAGGATCATAGAACACTATAGCTATAGAAATTTTTACATTAGTTATTTTTCACAACAAACTAATATATCGAGGGATTGTTTCGGTGTTAGAAAGAAAAAAATTCAGAAGATGAGGACCCTTAAGAATTATGCTAAATCTATTCTGCTTGTGCTCTATAAGTGGAATAACAAAGCCTGGATGACAGTGCATCTGTTTACAAGATGATTTACTGAATATTTTAAGTCTATCATTAAGGAGTGCTGCTCAGAAAAAAGATTGCTTTCAAAATACTATTGCTAGTTGACAATGCACCGGGTCGCCCAAGGGCACTGATGGAGATGTACAACGGGATGAATGTTATGTTTCATAACTGCTAACACAACATCCACTGTTAGTTGCCCATGGAGTCATTTCAACTCTCAAGTATTATTATTTAAGAAATGTATTTTATAAGCTATCACTGCCATAGATACTGATTCCTCTAATGTATCAGAGCAAAGCCAATGGCAAACCTTCTGGAAAGGGTTCACCATTCTCAATTTCATTAAGAACACTCATTTTTTCATGGAAGGAGTTCAAAATATCAATATTAGCATGAGTTTGGAAGAAGCATATTCCAACCCTCATGGATGACTTTGTGGGGTTCAAGATTTCAGTAGAGGAAGTAACTGCATATGTGGTGGAAAATATCAAGAGAGCTAGTACTAGAAATGGAGTCTGAAGATGTGAGAGAATTGCAGAAATTTCGTGAAATAACTTTAACAGATGAGGAGTTGTTTCTTATGGATGAACAAAGAAAGAGGTTTCTTGAGGTGGAATCTGCTCCTGGTGAAGATGCTGTGAACATTACTGAAATGAAAACAAAGGATTTAGAATATTAGATAAGCTCAGTTGATAATGTTAATTGAAGAGGATTGACTTCAAGTTTGAAATAAGTTCTACTATGGGTAAAATGCTATCAAATAGCATCTCATGGTACAGAGAAATTTTTTTGTGGAAGTCAGGGTCAATTGATGTAGCAAACTTTATTGTTGTCTTATATTAAGAAATTGCGACAGCCACCCCCATTTTCAGCAACCATTACCCTGTTATGTCAGCAACTGTCAACATAAAGGCAAGACCCTTCACCAGCAAAAAGATTATAATTTACTGAAGCTAGGGTGATGGTTAGCATTTTTAGCAATAAAGTTTTTTTTTTAACTAAGGTATGTATATTATTATTTTTATCCATAACGCTATTGCACACTTAATAGCCTACATGTTAGTATAAGCATAACTTTTATATGCACTGTGAAACCAAAACATTCATGTGATTGACTTTATTGTTATATTCACTTTATTGTGGTGGTCTGGAACTGAAATTAATATCTATAATCTATTAAGGACTTCGTTTTTTATAGTTAGAATACAGAATCATAATATTTCTGTTTAGTATTCATATTTTTGCAGTGATTCCAAAAAATCTATATGAAAATTACAATAAAATATTTATTACTTGAGGACAAAATAATGAACTGAACAGTCTGAAAGCCTAAAATCATCAAAACCTTTATATTGCTGATCATCTATACATTACTGAGAAAGCAGTTAGAAACAACACAAAAACCCCAAAAAGTCCAAAATAGGAAAATATAAGAATCATAACCACTTTAATTAAAAAATGATTTTTGATGTCCACTTTCATATATAAGTTGTTCTAGGGTATTTCAGATTCATAAAAATAGGTTACCTTATAACAATAAGCCTTGTATTCCATATTCATCAACAAAAAAATCCAAGAAATATTTATCCCATACCTATTGTGAGTTACGTACCATTCAAGTTCATGGATGGAGTCAAAGACAGCAAGAGACAGGGCAGGGATGCCAACACCCCTGAGTAATGACTCGATTGATGATGATGAAATTACCCTGAGAGGGTGCAGATTAGTAGACAACTAATAAATTGACTAGTACAATAAGCCTTCTCTATTCATTCATGCAAGAGATTTGTGCATCAAAGTTAGCTGAACTGTCTATGATTGTTTACTGATTTCACTTTCAGCTTTTCATGTCACTTAACTAGTATGTGGTTAATTATTTTCTAAAAGCTTAGGAGCACATGATAGTTTATTTTCATAGAATACTGGTATATGGTGTGTGTCTGGATCTAATATCTTTGGGGTTAATAAAGAGACATTTATTCATATAGCTAGAGGTCTATAATCACTCAATTCCCAATTATCCATGGATGGATCTTGAGTAATGCAAATCTTCAGTTTTTCACAGGAGGTGGGATGGTGAGGGCTACGATGAAAAATAGTCCAAACTGACTTTGAACTCCTTGCTGAAATGAGTTTGAGTTTCAAAAACTAAAAATAAAAAGTATTCCCCAACAAAATTAATAAAACACCAAAACTCCTCTTAGGTTGTACCATAAAAACGATCACTTTCAAGTGCCTGGTTCTCATGACCTTCTTTTTCAGGTGTGAAAGCACTTGGGGGCTCAGTAACACAAGTGGCCACCAGCATTAATGTAAGTAATCTTTATAAAAGGGGAGAGCACTGTGCGGAGTCATTTATTTGTCACAGAGTGTCTGTGCACCCACTCTCTTTCAGCCTCAGACAAGGAGAATTGGCTTGTGGGAACCATCAGATATGGTTTTTGATTCACCAGAAACTCATGGTATGAATTTTCTATGTAAAATTATTAATTTTTTTTTCTTTTTTGAAGCTACTAGTTTCTTGGTCTTGTACCCACTATTTTCTTTCTTATATGCAAAAATAGGTTAACTTGCTTAATTAAATAGAATTTTCTATAAAATAATATCAAACCAAATAGTAGGCCAGAATTATAATTACATATGCCTATAATTATTTTAAACAAATATGTAATGCCTTTCTATGAGGGAAGATGATATATCCATTCCCAATTGTCATATTTACCATTTTATTTATTTATTTATTTATTTTTCCTCTATTTTTAAGATAGTTTTAGATTACATAAATGTTTCATTGAAAATATAGGGGATTCCCATATACCCATGCCCTCCCCCTCCCATACTTTCCCCATTAACAATATTTTTCATTAGTGTGGTACGTTTGTTAAAATTTTTTAACTCGTATTGAAGTATTGCGACTAACCAAAGTCAATAGTTTACATTTGGTTTACATTTTGCACCATACAATTTTATAGGTTTTGACAAAATATGAAATGGCCTGTTTCCATCATTGAAATATTGTACAGAACAATTCCAATACCCCATGTTACACCTATTCTCCCTCTCCCTCCCCTCAGAACCTCTGGTGACCAATGGCTTTATATCAATGTTAAAAATTATTCCATTACTAGAATAACAATAAGTCTACTTTGGTCCATAATTGCATTCCCAAATGTGACTGGATGTTATATCATAACTGGCCAATTGACTCTCATCTTAGTCCTGTCAATAACTTGAAATATGTCTGTACATGGGCTCTTAAACATTACTGGGTCTCAGTTTCTTTTTCTGTAAACTTTTAAGAGTTTGATAGAAAGAACTCCACCACTGGAGCATGAATGGTAAAACAGCCTTCAGAATATGCATTAAAAAGTTGGAATAATAACAGTGATTCTTCATGTCATTGCCTCCTCACAAGAAAGCCTGAATATATATTGACATTTGCTCTGTTCTTCAATTGCTACTTAACTTTGGGGAAAAAAAAACCCACAATTATTTAGAGATGGAATATCCCAATTTTTCTCAAAGAAAATCTCCTGAGATTTTTAGAAGAGGCAAAGTTCCATTCTTAGTACCTTCTAAAAACATATCTAATTAAAATTTTCTGCCATAAGGTAAACTGAAAAGTAATTACTATTTTATTACAAGATGCCCAAAGATTCATGATGAGCAAAGAGCATAAATGGTTACTCCTAGCTGATTATGCAAATTAAAATATTATATTTAAAAGATTCTATCAAAGAAAAGAATTGCTTCATTAGATTAATGCAAAGAATAAACAAATTAAGGTTGCATTTTCGGCCATATTTGTTAAAATTTGTGCCATTAAGTTTACTCTCTGAAGGGATTGGTTATAGTAACACAGGATGAGAAAAAAAATCAAACTTCCCATCTTTTTTTAAAAACAAATAATTTTATGGGTGCATATTAATAAAGCATAAAATTCATCATAAGTGTACAATCAATAGTATTTGGTATAATCACACCAATGTGCGTTCATGCCTTCAATCATTATTAGAGCATTTTCATTATTTCAATAATAATAAACAAATAACAGACAGGCAAACAAGAAAATTCCTTACCTCTCAATCACTCTAAAAATCTTCTTTAATGTGAGAGATAATAAAAAGAAAACAGGAAAGAAGGAAGGAAGGAAGGAAGGAAG
>JAKSZT010027914.1:54327-76400 GCA_026826555.1 Tolypeutes matacus | reverse complement strand
TCAAATAACAAATTCATATTTGCATCATATTTATTTTTGGTTTTCTCTCATATGCAACTGAACTTATTCCTAGACAATAACTAGATGAATTTGTTTTCATTTGAATCAAAAACCTGTGTGCTATCGTGTCCATTCCCACACCCAATATTTCAAACCTTCCTCAAATATAAAGTTCAAGTGTTCTTCAAGCCCTGTTTGAACATCTTCTGCTATAAGGAAACTCCATTTCTTTGGGTAAACCAGTCAGTTGGAACATCTCCCTTTAAGATTCAAAGGGAGAACAATAATCCATCCTATACAAAGCCGGTATTCACGAATCAAAGACACCTATTATATTTTCATAACTATAGTTCCCCAAGCAATAACTTCAAAATAACTAACTCTTTCAATTTTCTCCAACCTTGTAGATGGTATTACCTAGGCTTATCACAAATTGTCAACATCCCTTTCAGTAATCTGATGGCCACAAAAGCAAATTATTCTCCAGCTCAAGTCTGATGTGAACCCAAGTAGAAATGATATTTATCTTTCTTTCACTATGACATTATCATAACTGGATTATAAAACCCTTCCAATCTCCTGAGCAGTTGTTCATGATAAAAGTGAATGAATGGCAATGCTCATTCAGTTCTCCTCCTTATAAACAACTGCTCTATGATTTGTGACAGCCGTTCGACCTTGCTGTAGAGGTGAGGGTTCTGTATTACAAAAGCCCAGATGTGAACTACTCCTCTCTAATGCCCTTCCCCATCTCATCATTCACCTCTCTCTTTCACAATTATTTTTCTAATTGGGTTACCAGAACCTATCATTTTGGTTTAAAGAAAAGTTGGTTTATATTTTGATATCTAAAAGAAATAACTTATTTTTTATGTATAAAAATTTACTCTCTTTTCTATAATCAGAGCCATTCTGGGAAAAATGTGTGTTTGTCAAAATGACAGTTTTATTTGGGGGCACGTTACCTTGAATGGGTTTACTAAATGACTCACAGATCATGGATATTTATAAAGTATATGATATGTATAACTAGATTAGAGTATAGGACATCTAGTACAGGATTTATATGTGGCAGACAGAAAACTAAGGCCAAAGGATATTTAGTGATGAAGGTCACATATTGTGTTATAGAAAGATTCAAACTATATCAAATAACCCCTGATCTCCAGTTATTTGTCTTATGTAACCTCTTGGTTCATTCCAGATTGAGTCATTGCTTTGTAACCTGAGGAGACCACAGCTTTTGAACTAACTTAGCAAGTTGTTACATATGACTTCAAAATCCAACTGTGTACCATAGGGGATTTAAAGAGGGTGACACCATAATACCAAGAGATTCCTCTTACTTAGTCCTTTAGTCAATAAATGTATCCTTTAAATAATGTATTTTATTTCTGAGACTGAGTTTAAATTTAAGTTTAAAATTTTTTTTTAATTTATTTGAAAAAAAAAATAAGGTTTCATTGAAAAACCACTTATTTGACCAAATAATTAATCAGGTGAAATCCCTAGTAAAATAATCTTTGCATATATATATGGCCATGGTATATTAAGAAAAATCGAGTGTCCTTAAGCACTAAAATTAATCAGAAGACTTTTTAGGACTGTCAAGAAGGGAGGAAAATGCAACTGTATTCTTTTTTGACATTAAAGAGAGAGAAAGATTATAATTGGGCTGTTGCTATTAAATGGGTATACAAGGGTAATGAAGGAAAAGTGTGGCTAGAGGGTCACCCTGATGTCCCTGAACTTTTTATTAAAAGCTCCATGTGAGTGTGTACTTCCAGGCAAAATGTTGTTAAACAAATGACTGTTTCAACCTGTGTCTTTTCTAACTGGTGTGTTTTTGTCTCTTAATGAATGATCCTCCTGGGCAAAAGTAGTTAGCTCTACCCACCCTATAGCTTCTTAATTGATGTAGTAACATCTTTTGCTCAATAATCTTATTAAATTCATTCAAATAATTATGTTAGCTACACTTATTGGAACAACTGAAATCTTATCTCCAGGCTTTGAGGCTAAAGAAGGATGGTCTTATTATTGTACATGTGCAATTTTTTACTTTTACAATAAAAATGTATTATTTTATATTGAGTTTGTGTAGCAAGCTTAATTCAATTATTTGCAAGCAGAAAGCAACTTTACCAGTTCTCATGAGAGCACCTGTACACTTTCTCTGAAAACTCTTTCTCCGTAACTTTGGTGGAAATCTAAGGGATTACTTAGCGTTCTGGTCACTTTCAGATAATAAAAACTCAATTCCTGTGAAATATAATATTTTTCTCATCTAATTTATATGCTTGACTTCCTATAACTCAAGTCTGGTTGAAAATAGGAAACTGACAGTGAAAAGTGGTCTTGTTCAGAATTTTCTTCTTTTACCTTCTCTTCCACTCATTATCTGTTATTTGATCTTCTCCATGGTTGAACAGAGGGGGAAAGAGAAAGTTAATATACATAAAGCTCCTTATATTTCTCTTAGAGTTGTAATCTTGCCTACCATATGGGAAGTATTGCAGGCCAATTATTTTTCACATGCGATGCTCCTGTGTGTTTCTCGGATTCCACTTTACCCCTCGAAGGGGCTTTCAAATGAAGTTGCTGAGCAAGGGAAATGCCTCATCCAACCATCAGCTTAACATCTCAACTCTGAAAGTGACGAGTCCACTTCCACCTCATTTCACTGAGGATACCTCATCCTGTCTTGGAAGCCCTCTTAGATGCATACTCTTCTCTCTTTGGAATTCTTTTCCGAAGTTTCCAAATCCGGCCCATGGAAAATATATATACATCCTTGGATATTCAACTTGCTCTCCAATGTAGTATTCTTGACTCTACTTAAGATTACTATGATCCATCACAGACTTTTTGCATTTATACCGGAATCCATGGCACTCAGACTTTAAGAAATTCATGTTTAGTCATTTAAATGGCTCTTTTGAAGTATCTCCCTTACTTGGCTTAAGATAAGGGGTATTAATTACTGTTGTAACAAATTGTCACATGTTCAGTGGCTTAAAACATTTTAAATAAAAACACTCATTACCTTATGGTTCTGGGAGAAGCCCCAAATTTGCTGGCAGTGTTGCATTCCTGCTGGAGGCACTAGGGGAGACTCTGCTTTTATGCCTGTTCAAGCTTTTAGAGGAAACTACATTTCTTGGCTTGTGGCCCCTTCTTTCATCTTCAGATCTAACATTACAGCATCTTCCAATCTTTCTTTTCCTTTGTGACTTGAGATGGTCTTCACATCTCCTTTCCCGGTTCTCCTGCCTTCCACTGTCCCTTAGAAGGATCTTGTTGATTAATTGGACCCCCCACACACACACTAAATAATCGAGGATAATCTCCCCATCTCAAGATCCTTAATTCAATCACATCTGCATAGTCCCTTTTGCCATATAAAGACATACTCACACTTTCTTTGGATTAAAGCATGGGTGTCTTTGGGGGATTATTGTTCTATCAGAGTACCCCTCTACTATTTGGCAAGAGAAATGCACAACTCTTGACAATTCCTTAAAATTCTGAAAATCAGCTCTTTTGCCTCATAGACCTGTTCTCTTATAGTTTTGAGAGTGATGAGGCCAAGAGTCACAAAATTAGTTTCCTAATCTATCAGCATATAGTGCATAGAAACAGTAACATTATTGATTGTTATTGGTTTGAAGACCTCAACTGAAACTGAGTTATAAAGGTTCTCATATATAACTGCATATTAAAATAAACTCTTAGTTTCAATGTTGGCTGAATCCAACTTATTCAAGAGTGAAATGTGAGACTACCATGCAATACTTACATAAAATATAGAAAAAAAGATTTATAACCTTTGTAAATATGCTATATATTATAGTAAATCTTAGCAAATAAAACTTTTGATGGAATGCCCATTTTTGTACTAACATTCATATTTAGGAAACTCAAACAACAACTATAGAAATAAAAATATTTTCCTTAAATCAAATAAAAGCAATATATGGATATGTCACAGAATTTCTAAAAAAGTTAGTTCCTGAATATTTACCTTAAGATTTTCACAGAACCCCAGCCTATAAAAATAATTTGGAAAAGTATTGATGTAGATTAGAAGATACAGGGAGTTGGTTGGTATTCTGTAAGCTTTACCACCACCATCCAACTAAAAAGGATAACAAATATTTCTCCCTTTATCTTAAGTCAAATGGGACACCTGGAGTGCTAACCGGTGTCCTCTATAGCTTTGGGGACATGGTATACAGAATGAATGACTTTCTGGCTCATTTCCCAGATCCCGAAGTAGGAAGGAATACCTAATGCATAGAGATTGCCCTGTATACTCCATATGTTTGGATAAAGGTGTAGAAGGATTTCTCATGAAACAAATGTAAAATCCTGTCCAAGAGATCACTTGTGATGAACCAAAAGTGGTCCTGAACCCCAGGGACTAAGTTATAAACATCCAGCAGGTGGAGAATACATCTTTAGACTCAAGCTGTCAACTAGAGATTTCCATTGATAAAGGGATAGAGATCTGTAAAGAACTCATGAAAACACCCATTAAAGTTCAATATAAACACCCACTTACTCCAGAGAACGGGTGGCTAGCTCACTACAATGTTGGATAAGTTAGACAAATTCTATTTCCTTGAACCTCTAAAAGACCAGAATCATGGTTCTTACACTGGTCTGGAGTGGTAGTTAGCATTGTGAGGAAGGGAAAAGAGGAAATCAACTCAGCTCCCAAGTGGACAGCTGACAGCAGCTTTGAGTTTATAGAAGGAAGAAGTTGTAAATTTGCTTGAGTTTTGATTGTTACTGTAGACTGTATTTATTAGTTTATCATGTACAAAGAACTCTACTTTGTACATGCAAAGGGGCCAGAGAACTGATTTTTTTCCAGAAAGGTTATGGGGCCTGTTCTAATTTTATTCAGAGACAGGATGTTTATAGTAATGTTTCTATATGCATATGTAACTACACATACAAAAACTGTCTTTAAAGGGAAATTAAATTCTAGGAAATCATAAAGGCTCATTTGAGCTCTAAATTCCTATGATTCTAAATAATTTTCTTCACCCCTCTCTAAGGGATTTTAACTTTCATCTTCATATTGAATTTGAATAAGGTAGATTGTTTTTAACCGAAGGTCTGCTATAAGGGTTATTTGGCAAAAATGCATAATGATTAAATGTGAAATCATTCATTAATGTACTTGTAAATGCAATTTAAATTATTTTTCCTAAAAGTTAAATTAGGATTAAAATTTATAAGCTTTGTAAATGTGCTGTACATTATAGCAGATTTTAGTAAATAAAACTTTTGGTGAAATGCCAATTTTTTTTGCTAACATTAATATTTAGGAAACAATGTTAGAAATAAAAATATTATCCTTAAATAAAATAAGAGCATTATCTGGATATGTCATAGAATTTCTATAAAACAGTTCCTTGTCTCTAAATGGCCATGTGTTTTTCAGAATGTAGACAATTTAGCTTTGAAGATGAAGACAAGAACTCTGTAAAATATCATGGTAAGGGAATTGGACATAGCCAAGTATTTGATAAAATGATATTGCCAAAATAAACACAAGCATTTGGGTTCCAAGTAATTTTTAATTTACTCATAGCCAGAGTGTGATTCATATTACTTATTATTGGTAATGTTTATATTGTTTTTAGTCTTACAGATATACAATAGATACTTAACTTTTGTGAGCAAGGCAAACCCAATATTAAACTCAGCAGAGAAGAGGATCAAAAAGAAAACCTACTACCCTCTCAAGCTATAAACTATGATTTTTGCCTGCAGGACAAAGGAAAAAGAAAACTGCCTGCAAGCAGTAAAACCACCTCGGCAATCGCTACACATTTACCAAGTTCTTTATTTTCTACACAATAAAATCTGATACATAGATGATAGGTTCTTGAAACTCATGGAGTGCATATTGCATCTTTCCTCTAATGAGTTTCTCAGCAGCTCTTCTACTTTGAAAGCAGCTTAAATATGATTGTTTTAATTATGGATAAACTTAATTCATCCATATTAGGAAACTCTGAGAATGAAGAAATCTCCTTTTTCCCATCTTTTCTATTTATTTATTTTATATTTGTATTTTTTTAAAATTCTTCTCTGATTTTAACATATAGTAAAGAACCCAAAGTGCACTCAATTTTAGTGCAGAGCACAGTCATTATTTACATTGTGATGTCATATAATCATATTATGCTACATAACCTATAATGTATAATATATGACATACTCTATAACATATACTGATGCTATATAACATACAATGGGTTTATTGTTATTTTAAAATAATGAATATTAAACATTTTTCTTTAATTTCTAATATATTAAACATTGGTAGTAAAAACCCACATAAATATAAACTCTTTGAAGACCTCAACAATTTGAGTGTTAGAATTCCAGAGGTCAAAAATTTGAGAGCCAATGACCTATCCTATGGCCAAATGATTTGAATTTTGACCATATAGTGAATTTTGACCATATATGTCCATCAAAATGCATGTGACATAATGTCACTAGCAGCTTTTTGCCATAATGGCTGCAAACTAGAAGCAACACAAGTTCTGATGGGAGAATAGATAAGTAAATGGTGTTATATTTATGCAATAGAGCACTATACATCAAAAAATAAATAAAAAAGACAGTTAATTCTGCATTAAGGTAATGCTACATGAAGGTAATGCTACCTGAAGGAGTGTGGACGGATATCACATAAAATAAGTAAAGCAAAGGAAGCCAGACACAAAATCATGAATATTGATTGATTACATTCATAGGAGTCCAAGAACAGAAAAATTAATCAGTGGTGATGGAAGTAAAAATAATACTTAACCTTGAACATGTACTCGAAAAGGTCACAAAAAATTTCTGAAGGGAAGCTTTGCTATCACTACCATTGAAAGATTACCTAATATGTTCTCATCAAAACTTATCCACTTTTTAAATTGGATTGCTTGCTCTTTTATTGTTGAGTTGTAGGATCTCTTTATATAGAATGGAAATCAAACCATTATGGGATATGTGGTTTCCAAATATTTTTTCCTTTGAGCTGGCTGCCTTTTCACCTTCTTGACAATGTCCTTTGAATTACAGAAGTGTTTGAGTTTGAGGACATTCCATTTATCAATGTTTTCTTTCATTGTTCATGCTTTTGGTACAAGGTTTAAGAATCCACCACCTACCACTAGGTCTTGAAGATGTTTTTCTACATTTTTCCTAGAAGCATTATGGTTCTTGCTTTTATATTTGGGTCTTTGTTCTATTTTGAGTTAATTTTTGCATAAAATATGAGATAGGGGAACTCTTTCTTTCTTTTGGCTATAGGTAGCTATGGCCTATGGTTGGTGGTAATAGTCTGCTGAAATTATCTCATAATCTGTAACAAATATTCCAGCACAGTGTGGTGTGTGGATGAAGGGGTGTTGTATGGGAGCTCTTCATATGTGCATGGCTGTTTTGTAGGTTCACATCCTCTGTAATAAATATATATTTTTAAAAAATAATAGGATGGTTTGGGGAAAAATACACCAAATATAATATATGCACTAAAGTTAGTTATATTTTGACAAACTCTTGCATAGTTTGTGACAAATGTTTCACAATAATGTAAGGTGTTGATGGAGGGGTGATATATGGGACCCTTGTATGATGTTATGCATGTTTATTTTTTAAGTTCAAAATTTTTACTATATACTTATTGTTTATATATGTTCATGTATGAATGATATACTTCAATTTTAAAAAGTCAAAAGAAAAAATATCTTGTCCACTACCTTTAAATGGACAAGAATAAAGATCAGGCAATAAAAATAAAGAAAGAAAAGTATGATATTCAAGAAAACCAATGAACAATAGGCATCAATAGGACAGTCAGAAGTGTATAAGGAATTGAGGACTAAGGGGTACCTTTAATGATGGCATTTTTGAGGCTGAAAAACAGTTTTCTACAGAAAGGCCTACCATATTTTATATTTTCACCTTCTACATATTGTTCTCCTTGACTGGACTCTCCTACTGAACTAACAAACTCTTATAATCCTCTGTGGAGAGTAGATTCACTAGGTAAGAAATGGTCTTAATTGTTTTTGAAACACATGTCATGTGGCTGTAGTTTGTTGATCCCTTGGCTGTTTCCCTGGTTAGACTCTAAATCCCTCCACGTAGGGAGAGCATTTGTAAATATCCCTGTGCCCAGCTGAGCTAGGCACTGAAGTGTTAAATTCTAATTAATTTGTTAGCTGGTCCATTATACCTGGATTTATTAATTTATCATTAATTTATAATGTATTAAATAACTCACTAACTATTTTAATGCAAAGAATAATAATGAAGGATTAATAAGAACATATTAGGGAGTGACAGGTCAGAATAAAGCTAAGATCTAGATAAGAAGAGACAGACCCACTGCCCCAACCTGCAGCAGATGGTGGCTTCCAAGGGATTCCCTCCTTGCTGGAATGCAGTGATATTCGAATCTGTGTGGCCAAGAGGCTTGCCCCCTGAGAGTCACCTAGGGGTCATCCATGCTCAGCCCCTACCGGGTCTAGGGGATGGTGGTAATGGTTGCTGGTCTGGGACAGCAAAGGGAAGTTTCAGGACTTCAGGGCTCCAGAGAGTATGGAAGAGGTGATCGAGAACCCATCCTTGAGGGGCAGATTGTGGTGGGATCTCTGAGGAGCAGAATAGAGGTGGTGGGGATACTGCCAGAGGCAAGGACCATGTGTGAGCAGAGGCTCCGGGTCTCCACACATGCACTAGCTTCCCATCAAATTTCACTTACAATTACTCATTCAAAGAAGAAATTATCAAGGATTTCAAGACTGCTCATGCAGAACAATACATCCCCATGTGGAGCCTAGTTCAGGATCCTGTAGGAGATCACTGGGGACACCCAGTGCTCTGGGTCTGAATCTGGGTGTGGTAGGACTTGCGAGGGAACTGACTGTGGTAAGCTCTCGAGGATTGTAGTCCCAGCTCCACACATTGGAGAGCATTGCTGACAGTCCTCTATGAACAACTGTGTTAGTGGCAGGTGTCCTGTGGGAGAAGAAATCCCTGTACAACACCAGAGCACCAGCGTCTGACAGAAAGTGAAGCCCCTGCACTCAGCATAAGCCCTGATTAGCAGAAAGGAGTACTAGCGATGATGCTACACCTTCCTTGTTTTCCTGGAGCCTAAGTCCTGCGTTTCTTTTATGAGCTATCTGTTTTTTCTATGTGACAAAAATCCCAAATGACAACAGATACTGGACTTCCCACAGATCATGAAAAATTGGAGTGTAAGACAGATAAAACTTGATTTAGAAAAAACAAGGAAATTAAGACATTTCTTGGACTAAATGGTGTCAAGCAAATTCATACCAATTACCTTTGAATCTCTGTTTTTGACTCTCGGGTTTGCATACTCTCATAGAGCAAGAATTTCAAGGGCTTGATCTCCAGACTTCTGTCTATTCTCAGACACTACTGGCAAAGTAGACCAGAACAAGTAAAATGTCATTACATTTTTTCTTTCATTTATTACATTTTTTCTTTCATTTATTTCCTCTGGCTGCAGACAGACTCGGGGCACACCCAAATCCATATATGAATTTTGGAGTGAGTGGTTTTTATTACAACAGCAATGAAGGATACTATAGAGATAAATGAATATCTCTAGCATTAATTAACTATTTAAAGATTTTTTTATTTCATTTTTTAAACAAAGAAAGGATAAACAAAATCTATACACAATTAAGTTATCTAGTGAAAAATAAAGTTAAACACGATTAAGACACAGAGATATCAATTATCAATGATGTCATTTATATGTAGAACTCCAATCTTCATAATAATTTATTTTATAGTTTATTTCCATATACTCTAGTATATTTGATTACTTAAATTTTACTACTTACTATACCCAGAAAAAATAAATGCCAAGTTTGTGAAACCTTTAAACATGCATAATTTTGTTCTTTATAAAATTCTTATAGAAAATACTCTAAAATATATTAAAATCTTTATGTACAACAGATAGAAACATTTATTTTTCTATGCTTCATTTGCTCAGCCTTGCTCTTTAAACTTAGCTTCAGTCAGTCCCAGAAATATTCTGGCTTTCTCTGGCTTCTCCTTTTTTCCCTCCTGAACCCTGGTGCACACACTGTTTTTGAAGAGAGACTTTAACTAATCTTATACTTTATCAAAATCCACATCTTCCCTGTCCTTTTATGACCCTCCTCTCTACTCTTACAACATAATCCTCTAATGTTTTGTGGGGGAAAAGAGGTAGTGACCTGCTCTGTTATTGATCTAACATATTTACTCCTGGAGTTTTTGCAAACTATAAAGTTGTATTGGGAAGTTTTGGAAAGTCTATTGGAATCCAGTAAAGTCCTAGAGAAAGCTCAGGGATAAATGAGGAGGGTAGATACAGATGTCTTAATAAAATAATGGAAAACTTCTGTCCAGCTAAACCTTCCTTGCCCCCAACCACCACTTGCCTTACAAAGTTGAACCAGGTTATAAAGTTATCAGATAGGCCAGTGCTTGGCAGTATACTAGTAGGTAAAAGTGGGTGAAATAAATTAACAATTAAAATTTTATATGGTCCCAATTCCTCTCTCTCCCTCCTTCATATCCCCACCCTCTCTCTCTGAATCTCTCTCTCTAGTACACATGCATATTCTGTGAGCAAGGATAGCCGAGAATTCCACATTCAATTAGATATTGATATTAGGTTTTGTCTTCCCTTTTTGTTATTTATTTTCTGTTATTCAGTTCCTTAACTTAGAAAAAGTATGTGTGTAATAAATGATTATCTTATTTATCTAGCTTTGTCTGGAAATAAAGTGGTCCATAGGAATGCATTTTCTGGATAACTGAAAGTTATCTTTATAAGGAAGTTTATTTTATTTTACCCACTATGGAAGGAAATCTTGCTGGTTTCTGTCATGTACCACACTTCATTCCATGACAGTACAGGAGACACAATTTCTTCTTACTGCTTCCACAGTGGTCGATAATAATTGTGCTGAACTGCATGTGCAGATGCCTCTGGGAGCTGTGAAAGTGTCCATTGACTGATCCCAGAACAATGGATATTTAATAATATCTTTGTCTATTTTTATATTAGGTTTCCTTGCTATCATACCTCATTTCTTATTGCTATCTGCTGTCTGTCCCTTACATTCCTCATACTCCAAAATATTAAATTGATTTTACCAATCTACTGAAGTCTCAGAAACAAAATGACCAAAATGCTTGGAATTCCACTTGAAATGCATTCTGAAATTATTACTTCAAAAATAAAGCAATATAGTGTATATATTTTGGGGTGAGATTGTTTTAATCATTTTCTGTTGTTGTTGAGCCACTCATTTTCTAATTTTATCATCTTCTTGGTAAAGGAATAAGATCCTGTGTCTATGAATCAATAGGTGTTTGAACTGGAGCAGGTCAGTTTATTTCTAAGAGTCTATTTCCTCTTTAAAATAAGGTCACTATTTATAAAATTGTGTATTACATAATTATTTTATTCTTTCATTATGACTGTGTTGAATCATACTCATTGCTTTTATAACAAATATGATCCTACAAGAAGGATACTTCAAATTATGCACTGTTATTGTTTTCAAGGAAATAGATAATATGCTTTATATATATGTTTTTTGCTTGTTTTTGTTGCTGTTGCTGGGGTTTTGGTTTCATTTTGTTTTGTTTTGATTTTTGTGTCATATACAGTAGCTAAGTGTTGGCTGGGATATCTCTGATTTTTTAGAGTATTCCAATGGGAGAATTTAAGATTTTTTAAAAGATATTTGCTATGTGTTACATCCTATAGGCTTTTTGTGTGATGGTTTTTGTTATCAGCAAGTATTTTTTTTTTTAATCACTGTCTTTTCAAAGACAGTCTAGGTCATTTGTCAGTGGCAGATTGTAAAAATAATAAAACAAGTTTTCTAAGCTCTAGATGATGGTGTAATTCTAGCAGCAGTTTTTATAATAGAAAATATTTTCATAATTATAAACCAAAGACACTTACAATAAATAAGAAACACATTCCATTCTTCATAAGTGTAGACTCTTCAAGAGTTCATCTGACTGTGCAAATGCTTTTAGGAATTTTATTTTCATAAATGTGAGGGATTTTGCCTCAAACTTATATCATCATGCAATATGAATGCATTTCCACTGAAACAGAGTCTGAAAACTTCCAGTAATGCTGAGATCCATTTTGTCCCAATTTCCAAAGGGAATGTGATACAAACAAGCAAAGAGGAAAGACAAGTAAACTTTCTAGCACTGAGTCTGTAAACTGATGTGGTTGCAGATAAATGACTGATAACTTAGGGCTAAGAGAACATATATATATAGATTTTCTGCTTGGTAGATTCCTGCAAGAACCACCTCTTAGTCGGCACCAATTGTCAATAACCCTACGTGATGCATTAACAACAACAACAACAAAAAACAAACAAATAAAAACTACAAAAACAAAATTATATTTTTCAGCTGAATTTTCTCGCTTTTCTCTTTGCTGTAATTTTTGCTTGAATTTGACAGCTAATCATTCGTAGGCACATGTTGCTTGTGAGCCTTAATTTTGCAGCAGTGAGGCTTAGAGCCCAATTGACAGTGATTTCATTTGAAGTATCTATCAGCTCAAGAATTCACAAATATCCAAATGGTATTTGCAGGGATATTGACCATATGAGACCAAAGTACTTGGAAGTATAACTGCCTTTATTAACTCAGGTTTAACGAATGCCTGTTATGAAGCCAGGTCCCATAGTTTGCCCACGGCTATGACAGAAATGCAGGTGAAAAGTTCAAATTCTGTCTTATTGTCTGTCATCTAATATTTGATTTAAAAATACATAAAATATAATACAGGGCATAATGTGATACCATAAGGTTCACAAGACTAGATTACTAAACTAAATTGGGGGAGGGAGTGATCTATTCTAGCTGTAAATAACAGGAAGTTATTTATTAATGAGGTGGTATTTAAATTGGATATTGGAACATCTGATTGGGAATTGACTGTATAAAAAATTAAAAGAATGCTGCTAGTGTGCTAGTAAAAACATATATGGAGATGGAGATGTATAATTATTTTTTTTTAATTGTAAGAATTTCTTCTTGAATGAAGACCAGGCAAATAAAGGCCAGAAATGGCGATATATGTGATAAATTATGTTGGCATTAAAATGGGAAATTTGAAAGCTTTTATCAAGAACAGATGTATTTTTAAATAATATGACATTCTGGAAGAAAGATAGAAAGATTTGTAGATATATAGGAAGAGAGATGATTATCTGGGGATTATTTTACTTAATATTTTTTAACAACCATTTACATGAGTTAAAGAAACTCATAAGGGTAACCGGTTACTAACGAAATTAGCAATATAAAAATTTATAAATTCTAGCACAGTATTTGGGCCCTTTTTACAATGATGATATGCTGCCTGCCAGTAGGTAATAGTATAAGAGCATACAGCCGTCATACACCTGCCAGTAGGTAATAGTGAAGAGCATACAGCCATCATACACTTAGTACATTGTCGGAGTTTCATCAGACTTCTGATACAACCATAGATTCAAACTAAACATTTCCTTTGTTTGATCATTTCTAGTATCAAGGATCTCATTGGCCATTATAGCTATAATGATATTTTAAATAACAGTTTTACTTTAGACCAGTTCAAGTTTAACAGAAAAATTGCAGACAGTACAGAGTTCTCATATCACTACACCCAGTTTCCCCTATTTTAAACATTTTTAAATAGTATGCTATAATCATTGCAAATAATGATACATTTCTTTTAAAGTAAATATTTTTTCAGATTTCCTTAGTTTTTCCCTAATGTACTTTCTCTGTTCCAGGATCCCACATTACCTTTAGTCATAACGGATGATTAAGTTTCCTTTTGCCTGGGACAGTTTCTCTCTCTTTCCTTAGTTCTCATTGCCTTGGCAGTTTTGGCATTACGAATATTTGGGAGGAAGAACACAGATGTAAAGTCCTATTTTCATCACATCATATCAAGGGCACAGATTACCAGCGTGACTTATCACTGTTGAAGTTAACCTTGATCACCTGGCTGAGGTAGTTCTAGAGAAACAGAAAAAATGGTTTATAAGGTTTCTCCAATCTAAAGCTACTCTTCCTTCCTCTTTTCCATACTGTACTCATTGGAAGGAAGTCTTTCTGTAAAGTCCACACTTAAGGAGTAGGGCTTTGGCTCTATATCCTAGAGGGCAGAGTACCTGTGTTAATTTTTAAAAATTTTTCTATCCTAGAGACTTGTGTGTTGTCCCTTATTTTATCTATCTATCGTGTAAATGTTTGAAAAGTTCTCTCATTTTTGCAACTCTAGTTATTTCAATAGATTTTCTTAGATTAACTGAAAACACCTCTTTATTATTTACACTCATTGATTTCTTCTGGTATTGCACAAACTATGTCTATTTTTCTTATACATGGTCATCTATGAACTATTCTTTGAAAGCTTCTCTCCTATCTTTCTAACTATTCTCTAGTGAAGATAAAGAGATCTCGGTCTTTCTACTACACCTAGCATGATGTGATTTCCAATATTCTGTTAAGATATACTCCATTTTGTCAATAATATTCTTAAAATGCCTCAAATTGAACAAAATGTTTCACAAATCATCTTTCCAGTGGCCTTGGCTTATCACTTCTTTAGAAACGAGACCAGATATGTTACACTTGGTTTTGTTGTAGTTGTTGCCAATGTTATCGCATGGGATTGGTCTTAGTTTGGACTAGTTTCCTCTACTAACAATCTTTCAAGTTATATAATCCCTCTTAGCTTCAGCTTCCTCACCTATAACGGAGTATTTTTCATTCATGATGTAAGTAGCTGTTTCATTCTATGTTTTATTGACAGACACTGTTAATTCTTTTGCCCTTTCAGTCCTCATAGTATCAGAAATGCCAGGTTAAGATTGTTATATTTAATTCATCATGAAAGGAGACCTGAAATACTTTGAACATAAGATGGTTAATGCAGAATATGTGAATTAGGGTAATTAATCTAACACTTTATGGAAGACAAATGAGTTCATTTATTCGACAAATATATTTTGAACATCCACTAAGTGCCAAATGCTGGGTTACAAGAGTAACAAGCATTACAAATGTTAGAGGTGCAGGGTTACAGGCATGTGTAAAATAAACAAAACAAAGTCTTTTCTTTCATAAAGCTCATATTCTAATGTGGGGATATAGCAAATATACAGACAATAAAAATAAACACATCGTGCATCTAGCTGGAATAGATTTTATTAAGAAAACTAAATGTCATAAAGCAATAGAAATTGATGGTAATATGTGCCTACTTCATACAGGATGGTCCCAGGCAGGCTCTCTAACAAGCTAATGTTTAAGCAATGTAGCAGTTTGACAGTTTGATATCGTTATGAATTATAAAAATAGATATTGGATTATGCTTGTAAACTGCTCTGTTAGTCTGGGCATGATTAAGTTATGATTAGGGCGTTGACTGGGCCATGTCAGTAGGGTGTTGAGCCCCACCCCTTGGTGGGTGGGGAATCAAATATGAAAGGCATGGCAAAGGACAGAGTTGGAGTAGTTTTGATGTTGGAGTGTTAATGCTGGAACCCAGGGGAGTAAGCACACAGAGGACCTTGGTCACGAGGAAGGAGAGAAGGCTCAAGGAATAGAGATGAGCCATTCACCTGACAGTTCACAAATGGCCTTGTGGAGAGAGGCAAAGCCTAGAGAGCCTCAATATCTACAGCTGACCTAGCAGAGGAAACAGGAGCTAAGCCTGGAGAGATACACAGCCCCAGGAAGAGAGGAACCCAAGAATCCTTTACCATGGCAAATGTCAGCATCTGCCTTGCTCCAATACATAGCAACAGACTTTGGTAAGGGAAGAAACTGATGCTTTATGACCTAGTAACTGTAAGCTTCTACCCTAAATAAATACCCTTTATAAAAGCGAACCGATTTCTTGTATTTTGCATCAGCACCCCTTTGGCTTACTAATAGAAGCAAAGACTGGGTGGAAATGTAGGCAAAGGTTTTTATAAGGAGGAAAGACATCTTAGACAGCATTCCAGAGCTGCTCAGACAGAAATGGAAATCTGACATACAAAGAGCAAATAACCTAATGTGTCTGGTCTAAGAGGGAGAAGGATGGATGATGGTTGGAAATAATGTCAGTGAGAAAGCTAATGGTATCACTAGGAGCAGAAGGTCCAGTTAAAAGGCTATTGCAATTATCCATAAAATAAAAGACTGATGGAAAGGACCATGTGGTAATGGTGAAGGGATAATAAGTAGTTGTAATAGAGATTTATATTTAAGATTGCACCAGAAAGAACTGCTGGTGAAATGCGAATGGGTTTTGATAGAATGCAGATATCAAGAATGACTCCAAAGGTTTTTTATTTTTTATTTTTTTATTTTAAAAGATGCTTAGATTACATAAATGTTGCACAAAAATTACAGGGATTCCCATGTTCCTCACCTCCCACACCTCCCATAACATGAATCTGTTAAACTGGTAAAGAGGAGATTTGTACAGTGGAGGGAAGCTGTGTAAATCAAGAGTTTGGTTTTAGAACAATTATGTTTAAATTGTCTATTAGATTCTCAAGTAGAAATACCAAGGAGGGAACTAAATGTGTTAGGAGTTCAGGGGAGACATTATAGGCTAGTGATTTCAATTTGGGATTTAACAGCATATGGTTTAATAGCAATAATTGAAACAATTCAATCAACCCAGAGATGTGTTGTAGGTAAGAGAGTGATAAGCAGATTGGACCCCATTGCACGTAAATGCCTAAAATTGGGAAGAAGACCCAGGAAAGGAAAATAGAAGGCAGAGCCATTGAGGCAGATTGAGAACCCAGAGAAGTACCCAGAAGCTAAGCGAAGATGGTCTTTAATGAAGGAGGAGGTCAACTGTGTCAGACACTGTGGAGACATTAAGTTAGTTGAGGACTAAAAACTGACCAAGTGTGACTAGAGTGGACCAGAGAATGAGAGGAGAAAAAGTGAAGGTCTCATGTATATATAACTCCTACAAGAAGGTTTTCTATAAATAAAGAGTTAGAGATAAATGGAATAGTATTTATAAGGGGCATCTGGGGACAAACATTTATAAAGGTGTTTGTTTTCCGAGGGAAATAATTTGGTAAAAATTGAAGAAATGTGGATGCATCTTTGAAAGGGAGCAGTGCAGAAGGGAGGCCATTGAAGCAGGAAGGACCAGTAGCTGGTGCAGAAGGGGGCAGGGGAATGGCTTCAGAATTAAGGCAGATCAGAGGAGGCAGTGAGGAGGATAAACAGAGGATCAAACCTGAGTTTTGTAGCATCTGCAGTTTGGCTTTCTCTTTAAATAAGTGTGGGGATTGGCCTACTACCTCTCTACCAGGAGTACAATGCCCCATTCCCTTTGGGATTTTGGATATCCTGGGCATTGTTGGAGGTACCAGTGTGGGGCATCCAAAGAGACTGAACTGCATCTGCTGGCATACAAAGTATCATTCCTGCTGTGTGATCAAAGAGCAAAGAGCTGGTGCACCAGTGGCATCCACTCCCCTGCCTGCAGGGAGACACTGTTGCCATCAGCCTTGAGTGCAGGAGTGGGAACCGCCCCTTTGACTGGGAGCTGATAATTAAGCAATTACTTTAGAAGTCATTGTCTTCTAGAATTATTTTGCCTTCTCCTTTTTGGGGTCACTTCCCTGGGATGTGCTTACAAGTCTCCAGCACTCTATCTGCAGATGCCCCTCCTCTTAGGCTATTCATCAACATGTTCTTCCTTCAGATTCTTACTCCACTCCCTCTTTATGCCTGCCAAATAGGTCCCTCAAAACCCACTTCTATATCTCCTTTCAAAAGATCTTCGTGGCTAGAGCAAGTATATAATGCACAGACCCAGTGTGAATATTAAATAGGGCACTATTAACAATTACACTGTGATAAAGCATTAATGGGAATGTCCTGGCTAAAAAGGAATGTGTGGTCACAGTGTTTATGGCCCATTAAACTGAGAGAAAGAACTATAAGCAACCAAGAACTAATTCATATTTACTTAAAATCAGAGAAGAAATAATATTCCAGCCCTTATAAGAAAAGGGCTCTTAACCAGGGGTCTGTGAGATTGAATTGAAATTCAAAAAAATACATATTCTTGCAGGGATGTGTTGGTGCAAGTGAGAAATATTTATTAAATAATACACAGTATAGTAAGGGGTCCCTGGTTTTCACCTGACTGGCCAAGGGGTCTGTGGACCAAAAAGTTAAGAATCCCTGTTCTAAGAGATAAAGTTAAAGATCACGCCTCCTTCTCTTAATACAACAATGAAAAAGAAAAGTTACAAAGCAATTTTGTACTTATTAAACAGATGGTGTGTTCATATCTTGCCATGTATGTGTCAGAACCAACTTATAACAAGATTTAACTTTGGATTACAGATGGAAAATAAATAAAGAACACAAAAGAAATTATATAACGCATACAATAAAATTTGCATGAATGACAATAACATTTTTTTGAAATAACGAAGACAGAAACAGGTTTTATTGGGTAGGAGGCAATGAGTACAGCTTTCAGATTAAGGTGTCATCCAAGTGAAGGTGCCAGTTTATGATGTCAGATTGGAGCTTAGAAGACTAGATAAATCTGGAGATTTAAATTGGACATTGTTGTTTGAAGCAGAGTAGAGGATGATATCACCATAAGATGGTATAGAAGAGGGAGACAAAAAAAAAAGTGTTACTGTGCAATGTGCACACTCACAGGATGAAAGAAGGAAGAGCTAGCAACAGTGGAAAAGAAAGCATTGGGAAAACGTAGGGTGGGGCCCAGGAAACCATGGTTTCATAAAAGCCAAGATATAAGAGTTCCTGAAAATCTTCCCTATACTATCCTTGGTACCTCCATCTTCTCCCTTTTGGTGCCAAAAAGTATCAAGTTTCCAAAACAGAGATGTCCCGTAGACTGTAAATAGCGGAGGCAATGTGGAAAAATCAGAGAGAGATGAATCCAATTATGGCAGAGCTAGCTTTCTATCTATCCATTAGATAACAGAAAAGATTTCCATTAGATAATGAGAAAAGAATATTGAGCTGGAGAGCTGGCTCCTTTTCTTACTAAAAATGTTACTTCATAAAGATAAGAACTTCAAATTTTTCATCTTAAAATTGAATAATAACCCTTGCCCCAGTTTCCTTAAGGAAACTCTATTACTTGAAATATTAGAGAACAAGTGCTTATGATGAAAACATATTCAGCATAAAATATTATGATATTTATGATATGACAAGGAACAACTACCCTTCAGATATATAAAAGGGAAGCCAATTTATTCTCACCTCCCTTAGTTTTAGAAGTCATGGGTTTGTATGTGGAATCTTTTATAATAAAAATTACAAAACAAAAAATAATGATGGGATGTGCAGCCCTGGCTTTGGAATTGGATGAACCTGGACTTTTTTCTTTGTTCTGTCATTGCTTTGTTTAGAAATATTGGACAGCAAACTAAAACATTCTATCCTGTTTTTCTCCTCTCTGAAATGGTGATCATATTTCTGAACACTCCTGGCATGGGGAGAAGATATAGGCACACGGTTTACCACATGGTGAGAATTTAGATACAGTGGCTATTAGATTAGTTATTTTTATGTAAGCAGGTATATTAGTCAGCCAAAGGGGTGCTGATGCAAAATACCAGAAATCTGTGGCTTTTATAAAGGATATTTATTTAGGGTAGAAGCTTACAGTTATCAGGCCATAAAGCATAAGTTACTTCCCTCACCAAAGACTGTTGCGACGTGTTGGAGCAACACAGCTGCCGACTTCTGCAAGGGTTCAGGCTTCCTGGGTTCCTATCTTCCCGAGGCTCGTTTCTCTCTAGGCTCAGCTCCTCTGCTCTCTCCACAAGGCCAGAGTAGATTATCAGGCAAATGGCTCATCTCTCTTCCCAGGGCCTCTGCTGTGTCCTATAGAGTCTTCTTTCATTCCTCAAATCTGCTTATCTATGTGTTTACTTCACAGGCTCCAGGATCAAAACTCCAAACTCCCTTCCCTATGGTGCTGTTTTTCTGTGAGTCCCCACCAAGACCACTTGGTGGGGACTCAAAGTCCTACTGGCATGGCCCAATTAAAGCCTCAATCATTATTTAATCAAGTAAAAGTAAACCTCTGAATCCAATATTATCTAATATGCCCGGAGGAACAAAGCAGTTTACAAATATAAACCGATATCTATTTTTTTTGGAATTCATAACCATTATCAAACTGCTACACCAATCATGGTATAAAACAAAATAGCTTTAATATGAGCAAAGTATGAACTCAAATTATAAATCATAAGCCTACCCTCTCATATTGGATCATATTTAAAATAAACCTTTCTTGATGTTCAACATCCAATATATCCAAAGAAATTCAGTATGTTGAAGATAGAAAGGGTTCCACAATTCTACAAGAAATTTATACATAAAAGCAGCACATCTTGAAAGAAAAAAAAGCTAAACCAATATTCATATGCTAATTCTTTGCCTTATATTGCAGAAAATAAATTATTTATAAACAGAAGAAATACCTAAGAGGCAAATCAAAATGCCCAATAGCACTGTCTGCCATGAAGATAATGCTCTGTTTATCTATCCCTCCACAGTCCATTACAGAAACTACTGGGCACACGTAGCTATTGAGCTCTTGAAATTTGGCTAGTGCTGCTGAGGAACTGAAATTTTAGTTTTATTTGATTTAAATCATCATCAATATAAATTTAACAGCGACATGTGGCTGCTGCTTATGGTACTGCACAGCACAGACCTAGAATCTTGGAGGATGCAATTAAAGCTAGTGAAATAGATTCAAGACAAAAATGGTAAAAGGACTTTGAGCCAAAAATAGGATGTGAGATTAATGAAAGTAAAGCTGATGCAATAAAATTTCGCATGTTGGTTTGATACAACAAATGCCTGAATGTAAAGAGAACTTATAAAAATATAGATGAATGAGGTCTGCTCACAGCTTACTGATTGGAGACCTCAACAGATTTCTATATTTTAAGACACAGTGAGGTCAAACCATTTCTCAAATACATTCTAGAGGAAATGACTACATTTTTCTTAAAGTCCTACACTTTCTCTCTTCTTGGGCACATACACCCTCCATTTTGCAGTTAATAAGCCTATGAAAGGCTATATTCCAGGAGTCACACCCTGATTACACACATAATAAACCTAGTCAGGGCTTCATTCTGTGGGATATTCACTGTTCCTCTTGATTGGATTTACCAGAGAATTATAGAATTATAACTGCCATATGAGGTTGGAGAATAAAGAGGTAAGGCCATTCTGAAGGGCAGGTGTGATGATTCATTCATTCCTTTATTCCTTCATAAATGCTGCTGACTGTGAAAGGAACTATTCTAGGTCTTGGAGATGAAGAAGGGAGCCCAAGACACTGGCTCCCTATAGAGAAAAGGCTGGACTTCCCTGAAATAAATCTGGAAATATCAATAAGTGTAAGATGAATAAATATGAACCTTTCAATATGTATAACCATGTGACCAAAATAAAACAGGTTCCTGGGATGAAGGAAGGAAGATGGGAGTGGTAGTAGAGGCCACAGAGTACCCCCTAGATTAAGTTGTAGGAGTTATTACCTATCCTAATGAAAATGTGGAGATGATTTTAGACTTGTTTTTGGTAAGGAGAAATTAAGTAAAAATTCTGGTGTATAGCATAGTGTAGGACATAATTTTATTGCCATTTTATTCACAATTAAATTTAACATTTGCCATTTTGCATTTTATTTTTCTCTGACTATGGTGTCATATCTTGCATGAAATCGAATATGGAAAACAAATGTTCATTTAAATTTTAAACTATTAATGTTAATATTCCCATGTATTCATTAAAATAAATGTTTTGGGTAGTGCGTGTAGCTCAGTGGTTGAGAATCTGCTTCCCATGTACAAGGTCCCAGGTTCAATTCCTGGTGCCTCCTAAAAATATATATATATATAATTATATTTCAAAGTAACTTGGATTTCTTTGAATAA
>JAKSZT010027914.1:27197-45730 GCA_026826555.1 Tolypeutes matacus | reverse complement strand
CAGAAAAGGAAAAAAATTCATTTACTAATAAATACTTAGTAGATATCTGCTATATTTACATATGTGAGAAATTATTGCTGGACCAACTACTGAAATTAAACTATGATTATGAATCTAAAGATGATAAACAAGCATGATTAGAATTTATAATATCTTCTTGTTTATTTAGTAGCAATACAACATGGAAAAAATAAAAGCAGGAATTCAACCCAAGTGCTCATTCATTTTCTCCATTGCCTACAAGTATAGGAACTCAAAGAAAAAAAAATTCATGTGGAATCATATATCCCTGGCATAAATAACCACATTCGTTTATGTAGTTAACTGTATTTTGAGGTATCATTTACATACTATAAAATGCATCAATTTAAAGTTCAAAATCCAATGAGCGGCTGTGAAACCATACACACAAACAATAGAGAATTTTCCCATTAGCTTCCTCCACCCCCAGAGCCAAGGGTACTTTTCATTCTGTCCTTTCTACTATCACCAGCTCTAGGTTAATACTAATTGAAATTATATTATTTTCTAGAATTTTATAAACACAGTCCTACAATGTGTATTCTTTTCCAGCTAGCCTAATTCACTAGGCAGAATGAATCTGAAATGGATCCATGGTTACAGATTGAATTGTGTCCCCCAAGAGAAGAGGTAAAGTCCTAACCCCCAATTCCATGAATATGATCCTATTGGAAATAGGATCTTTGAAGATGTTATTAGTTAGCTTAAAGCCAAATTGGAGTAGGGTAATCCAGTTAGATTAGATGATAAAATACTAAGATGACCATGTGACAGAGGCAGTGATTGAGTTATTCCATAAGCCATGTGTGTTAATCAGCATTCTCTCAGGAAACAGAATCAATAGGAGATATCCATCAATAATATGAGATTTTATAAGAGTCTCTCACATGACTGTGGGGAATCACACAAGTCCAGGTTCTGCAAGCAGGCTGCAAACCAGGGGCTCCAATGAAAGTCCAAGGAAAAGTCCTTGATGAGTTTCTGGGAGAAGTTGGCTGTCCAAAGATGAGATGGGAAATTCTCTCTGAATATTGAAATCACTTCCCCTTTTAAGGCATTCAACTGATTGGATAAAATGTCACCCATTGCTGATGAATCTCCCTGATTGATGCAGATGTAATCAGCCATCCATGCAGTAAACTCACTGGTGACTGAAGTCCATAAATGCTCTTGTATTACAATTAGCCCAGGGCTTCCTGGACCTAACACCTGGACACAATTACTTGGCCGAGTTGACACATTAGAGTAACCATCACAGTCCACCCCTTATCAACTCAGCAACCATACACACATTACCCTAAACCATACTTGGTCTTGCTAAGTAAAAACAATAACAGACAAGCATACATATATATTTCCCCCTAACAATGTTCAACTCCCCTGCACCAGAAATGCATTAATTTCCCACAGAATAGGGTGCAAGTCTTTGGGTAGTATTCACTCTTTTTTTTTTTTTCATATATATTTTAAAAGATGCTTAGATTACATAAATGTTACACAAAAATTACAGGGATTCCCATGATCTCCACCTCCCATACCTCCCATAATAGCTCACATAAACATCTTTCATTAGTGTGGCACATCACCTGCAATGGATATACACATCCTGGGGCTTTGCCACTAAGCATAGACCACAGTTCACATTATAGACCACACTCTCTCCCACACAGTTCTGCATGGTATATGCTATTGTAAAATGGCCTATATCCGTCACCACCACGTCACTCAGGACAACTCCAAAGTCCTGAAAAAACCCCTGTATTACAACTGCCCTTCCCCTCCCCCCCGAAGGCATCTAGTGGCCACTGGCTCCATCTCACTCTTATAATTTCTTCCATTACTTGAGTCACAATATGTCTACAACAGAATACCATTATGTCCACTCTCATCCACAGCACTTCCCCCACTCCTGAGGGGACTGGAATGGTGATGTCCACTCCACCTCAAAGTGAGAGTGGGCTTATATCCCATGGACACGATGGATGGGATTATCCTGCCTTCAGCTCCAGGCTCTCTCCATTCCCTGGGATGGCCGTTGTCCATCATCGTCTCTTCACTAGGTGACTTGGGTGAGTCCATTGAGCTGTAGATAGGAGTTGCAGCTCCACCGAGATTCCAGGCAAAGCTGGCACATAGGTAGGCCAGGGGCTCCAGTCTCTGGAAGTACACCTACAAACTCCAGCCTCATATATAAGTTTGAATAGAAGGGACTGATGGACCATGTGCAGGGAGGACTTATTAGAGTCCAACTCTGTCACTCTCAGAAACACAGATTCAAGTAGAGCCCACTGGTAAAGCATCAATCTCTGGCTATCCCCCCTTATATAGGACCTGGGTGTCTCCAGAGCTCTCAGGAGCCCCTCTGTGGGAGGTGATATCCACTTTGGTGTTCTATGAGATCCTACTGAGGTATGTTTAAGCGTTACCTCTGGGATGACCTCCCGACTCTCTTTGAAGTCTCTTAGCCACATGAACTCATTTGTCTTTACTTTTCCCCCCTTTTATTCAAGTTCTTTTTACAGTCGTGTTTCCAGTTGGCACTTGTTATTAATCCCACATTGCCAGGGAGGCTCATCCCCAGGAGACATGTCCCATGTTGGGGGTAAGGTAATGCATTCATATGCTGAGTTTGGCTTAGAGAGGCCACATTTGAGCAACAAGGAGGCTCTCAGATGGCAACCCTTAGGCACCCCATAACAGTAGGCCAAGTTTCAATTACAAGAGCAAAGACTCATAAGGCTAGTCATCAGTAACAAAAACACATAAGTGGGCCATCCTCTTTTGCCAGACACTGCCTCTGCACTCAGGGGACTGTTGCTGCTCCCTTGGCAGGGCTCTCCAGGCTGGGAATTCAGTATTCCCTCAATTATTGAGTGATGGTCTACCCACCATGACTATGCCCCATCCCTCGATTATTTGAACAATTTTATATATCTTTCATATATATTCAGATGAACTTACTCCCATGAATCCCCCAACCCAGACACCCCCCACTAATGATCCTCTGCCACCCCCATTGTAACCCTTCTGTGATCTAAACCTTCACTGAAGATGAAGCCCATATAATAACCAAATAGAATTTATAGGAAAATAAAATAATAATGATAAGCCTAAATGCAAGAGATAAAATACAAGGAAACTCAGAAAAGAAGAACTAAAAATAAATTAATATTAACGGATTGGGACATTCAAAAAAAGAAAATGGGAAAAAACAAAAAAAAATTAATTATTTTCTATTTTTATTTTTTCTCCTTTTATCACTGCATTATCGAATGTCTAGTGTGTACCATGACACCTTCCCCCTCTCATTCCCCAGTGTCTCCCAAATTTTCATTTAGTTTTCAAAGAAGATTTATGTCACAGCAAAGACACACACTGAATACTAGAGATTCCCATGTACCTAAACTCCCTCCCCCTTCCCCACCCTTTATTAAAACCTTTTTTTGTGTGTGTGTGAATGTAGCATTGTTATAACTGTTATACAGATAATGAAACATAGCTGCTAAACATTGTCAATGGTTTACAGTATAGTTTACAATTTAGATGGTACAGTTTAATAATTTTTGATGATATTTAACATGTCCTGTGCCCATTACTGTAAGGTAATGAAAAACCTTTTCCATGACCACTAAATACTCCATTTGATCTTTTCTGTTCCTTCCTCCCCATCTCCCTGGGGCATATGACACTCCCCTGTCTTGACTTATGGGATTACAAGATTCATAGTTACATGCCCTGGGTATTCTAACCTGCCCTTCCTAATCTACCCACCTGTTAAGCCTGCACCACCAAACCCAGTAATATCACTACCTACCTGTCCTATCCTTCAATATGTAACTACATTCTATCACTTTACCATAGATTATGTCCATATGGGTGACAGTGCACAACCTACTCTTCTCTCTCTCTCCCTTGTTAACTTATCTTTCACACAGTGGTTCTCAGAGACTGCTCCCTTTCCTCAATTCAAATCAGTGAGGTCATATACTGTTCATCCTTCAATGCCTGGCTTGCTTCACTCAATATAAGGTCTTCAAGATTTATCCATTTTATTCCATGTGTTAGAACTTTATTCCTTCTAACAGCTGAGTAATATTCCATTGCATGTATGTACCACATTTTGTTTATCCATTCATCTGCTGATGGACACCGGGGAAGGAGTCCAGCTTTTGGCAATGGTGAACAATGCTGCTATGAACATTGGTGTGCATATATCTGTTCGTGTCTTTGTTTTCAGTTCTTCTGGGTATATACGCAGCAGTGGAATTGCTGGATCATATGGAAGATCTATTGTTAGTTTTCTGAGGAACCGCCAAACTGTCCTCCACAGTGGCTGGACCATTCCACAATCCCACTGGCAGTGGATGAGGGTTCCTATTCCTCCACATCCTCTCCAACACTTATATTCTGCTGCTTTTTCAATAGCTGCCATTCTGATGGGTGTAAGATAGTATCTCATGGTGGCTTTGATTTGCATTTCCCTAATAGGTAGCGATGTCGAGCATTTTTTCATGTGCTTTTTAGCCATTTGTATTTCTTCCTTGAAGAAGTGTCTTTTCAGGTCACTTGCCCATTTTTAAAATGGGTTGTTTGTCTTTTTATTTTTGAGGATATATGCAGGATATTAGGCTCCTATCAGATATATGGTTGCCAAATATTTTCTCCCATTGGGTAGGCTGCCTTTTTATTTTCTTAATAACGTCCTGTGAGGTGCAGAAGTTTTTTATTTTGATGAGATCCCATTTATCTATTTTTTCTCTTGCTACTCGTGCTTTGGCTGTGAAGTTCATGAAACCATTTCCTATTACAAGGTCCTGTATATGCTTCCCTACATTATCTTCCAAGGTCTTTATGGTTTTGGCCTTATATTTAGATCTTTGATTCATCTTGAGTTGATTTTTGTATAAGGTGTGAGATGGTATTCTTCTCTCATGCTTTTGGTATTGGATATCCAGTTCTCTAAGCACTACTTGTTAAAGAGGCCATTCTCTCCCAACTGAGAGGGCTTAGTGGCCTTGTCAAATATCAGATGACTGTATATGCGAGGATCTATTTCAGAACTCTCAATTCGGCTTCATTGGTCAGCAGGTCTATCCTTGTGCCAATATCATGCAGTTTTGATCACTGTTGCTTTGTAGTATGTTTTAAAGTCAGGTAATGTGATACCTCCAACATCATTTTTCTTTTTCAATATGTATTTGGCAATTCAGGGCCTCTTACCTCTCCAAATATATTTTGTGGTTAGTTTTCCAGTTCCTTAAAAAATACAGTGTTGATTTTTATTGGGATTGCATTAAATCTGTAGATTAGTTTGGGTAGGATAGACATCTTGATGATGTTTAGTCTTCCTATCCATGAACAGGGAATATTTTTCTATTTATTTAAGTCTTCTTTGATTTCCATTAACAGTGTTGTGTAGATTTCTGTATATAAATCCTTTACATCTTTAGTTAAATTTATTCCTATGTATTTGATTCTTTTAGTTACTATTGTAAATGGTATTTTTTTTCTTGATTTCCTCCTCAGATTGCTTGTTGTTGGTGTACAGAAATGCTACTGATTTTTGAGCATTGATCTTACAGCCTGCAACATTACTGAACTCCTTTATAAGTTCTAGAAGCTTTTGTAGATTTCTCAGGGCTTTCTAGGTATAGGATAATGTCATTTGCAAATAATGAAATTTTTAGTTCTTCTTTTCCACTTTGGATGCCTTTTATATACTTTTCTTGCCTCAGTGCTTGAGAAAGTACTTCTAAGACAATGTTAAATAGGAGTGGTGATAGTGGGCATCCTTGTCTTGTTCCCAATCTCAGATGGAAGGCTTTTAGGATTTCACCATTGAAGATGATGTTAGCTTTGGGTTTTTCATATATACCCGTTATCATATTCAGAAAGTTTCCTTCTATTCCTATCTTTTGCAGTGTTTTTATCAGAAAAGAGTGCTGTATTTTGTTGAATACTTTTCTGCATCTATAGAGATGATCATGTGATTTTTTTCTTTCAATTTGTTAATGTGGTGTATTACATTGATTGATTTCCTTATATTGAACCATCCTTGCATACCTGGGATGAAACCCACTTGGTCATGGTGTATAATCCTTTTGATATGTTGTTGAATGTGATTAGCAAGTATTTTGTTGAGGGTTTTAGCATCTAGGTTCATTAGAGAAAATGGTCTGTAATTTTTCTTTCTTGTAGTATCTTTGTTTGGCTTTTGTAGTAGGGTAATGTTGGCATCGTAGAATGAGTTAGACAATATTCCTTCTACTTCTATTTTTTGGAAGAGCTTAAGCAGAATTGGTGTTCTCTCTTTCCGGAATGTTTGGTAGAATTCAGCTGTGAAGTCATCTGGTCCTGGACTCTTCTTAGTTGGGAGGTTTTTGATGACTGAGTCTATCTCTTTACTTGTAATTGGACTGTTGAGTGCATCAATGTCTTTTTTCATCAATGTAGGCTGTTTGTGAGTTTCTAGAAACTTGTCCATTTCCTCTAAATTATCATTCTTGTTGGCATATAATTTTTCAAAGTATCCTCTTATGATACTCTTGATTTCTGTGGGGTCAGTAATGATATCCCATTTCTCATTCCTTATTTTGAGTATTTGCATCTGTTCTCTCTTTTTCTTTGTTAGTCTGGCTAACGGTTTGTCAATTTTATTGATATTCTAGAAGAACCAGCTTTTGGTTTTGTTTATTGTTTCTAGTGCTTTCTTATTCTCTATTCATTTAGTTCTGCTCTAATCATTGTTTTTTTTTTCCTTCTTTCTACTTCCTTTTGGTTTAGTTTGTTGTTGTTATTCCAATTTCTCCAAGTGTGCGGTTAGGAATTCAATTTTAGCTCTTTCTTCTTTTTTAATATATGTATTTATGGCTATGAACTTCCCTCTCAGGACTGCTTTCTCTGCACCCCATAGGTTTTGATATATTGTGTTGTCGTTTTCATTAGTTTCAAGGTAGTTACTGATTTCTTTTGAGATTTCCTCCTTCACCCACTGTTTGTCTAAGAGTGTGTTGTTTAACTTCCATATCCTTGTGCCTATCCTATTTCTCTGGCCTTTAGTGATTTCCAATTTCATTCCTTTGTGGTCAGAGAAATTACTTTGTATAGTCTCAATCTTTCTGAATTCATTTAGAGTTGCTCTGTGGCCTAGCATATGGTCTATCTTGGCGTATGATCCATGTGCACTCAAGAAGAATGTAAATCCTGCTGTATTTGAGTGTAGTGTTCTGTATATGTCTATTAAGTCCAGGTCCTCTAATGTATTGTTCATAGTCTTTGTTTCTTTGTTGATTCTCAGTCTACCTGTTCTGTCTTATGATGATTATGGTGTATTAAAGTCCCCCACTATAATTATAGGGGCATTTATTTCTCCACTTAATTTTCCAGAGTTTGCCTCATGTATTTTGAGGCACCCCGATTAGGTGCATAAATATTTATGATTGTTCTCTATTCTTGTGAGATTACCCTTTTTACTAATATATAGTATCCATCTTTGTCTCTTACAATAGTTTTGCATTTAAAGTCTATTTTTTCTGATGTTAGAATAGCTACTCCTGCCCTTTTTTGGCTATTGTTAGCTTGTAAAATTGTTTTTCAGCCTCCTTGAATCCCTGGGTTGAAGGTGGATTTCTTGTAGACAGCACATAGATGGATCATATTTCCCTATCCATTCTGTCAATCTGTGTCTCTTGATTGGTAAATTTAATCCATTAACATTCAGTGTTATTACTTGCAACGAATTTCTTACTTCAGCCATTTTTTCTTTGGGTTAATGTATGTCATATGCTGTTTTGTTTCTGTTTTTGTCCCTTTAGTTGTTTTTACACTCTCCTCCAACTCTCTCTCCTTGTTTTTTCCTTTCAACTTCCTTTAGTATTTCTTGAAGTGCAGGTTTCTTATTGGCATACTTTCTTAATTTCTTTTTTACTGTGAATATTTTTAACTCTCCATCATTTTTGAATGCCATTTTGCTGGATAGAAAATTCTTGGCTGGAAGTTTTTTCTTTTAGAATCTGACTATGTCATACCACTGTCTTCTTGCCTCCATGGTTTCTGATGAGAAATCAGCACTTAATCTTATTGTGCTTCCCTTGTATATGATGGTTCTCTTTTCTCTTGCTGCCTTGAGTATTTTCTCTTTGTCTTGAGTATTGGACATTTTGACAAGTATATGTCTTGGAGTTGGCTTGTTGGGATTTATACTGTTTGGGGTGCACTGGGCTTCCTGGATCTGCACATCCATTTCTCTCAATAGGTTTCGGAAGTTTTCAGCCATTACTTCCTTCAACACTCCTTCTGTTCCCTTTCCCTTCTCTTCTCCTCTGGGATGCCCATTATACATATGTTTTTGCGTTTTTGTTGTCGGTTAATTCCCTGAGTCCCTGCTGGATTTTTTCTATCTTTTTGTCTATCTGTTCTACTATCTGTTTGATTTCAGATGTATTGTCTTCCACATCACTAATTCTTCCTTATGCCTGTTCAAATCTACTGTTATGTGAATCCTGCATCTTTTTGATTTCTTGGATTGTGCCATTGATCACCATCATATCCGTTATCTCTTTGCCTATGTTTACAATTTCTTCAGTATGTTCTCCCAGTGTCTTCTTTATCCTTGATCTCTTCCTTCACTTCATTAAGTTGGTCCATGATATTTGTTTGGAAAGCTTTGATTAGTTATTTGATTATCTGCATCACTTCCTGGTTTTTAACTTGTTTGCTGGAGTGGTCCATGTTTTCCTGTTTCTCAGTGCGGTTTGTAATTTTTTGTTGCCCTCAAGTCATCATTTTTTCTTGATGTGTTTATTCAGTTGATTAGCTTCTCTCTCTGCTCTAGAGTTTTATTTAGCTGGTGGTTCCGCATGTGTGTTATGTTTTCTCTTTGACACTTTTTCTTCTTATTTTATTTCCTTGCTTCTCTCTATGTTCCTGATCAGTCCATGCTGTCGAACTGTGCAGATAGATTCGCAAGCTTCTTGCTCCATGTGCCTTCAGCACAGACCCCTAGGCAGGACCCTGCCCACAATTTGCCATACTCAGGGAACTCTCAGCAAGTGACCTCTTAAACCAATGCCATCTTGCTTCCTAATGTTCACTCTTAAAACTTGACATTCTTAAAAATTATGATATGAAATTAATACAACTTTTCATATTATAGGGGAAAAGGTTGGGGAAGAAAACAAAGAGATTCATGTTGTGTACATATACAATCATACTCATAAAAAAACAAGGAAGAAGGGTTTGTGACTATTACAGTCCTCATTTTTGTAACTGGTCATGTGGTTGAAGTTTATATTTATCACTACCTTCTTCCACTACCTATTCCATGTTCACATTACCTTCAGCAAGCACTTCACCTGGACATGGTTCTTTGCCTGATGCAGTGACCTAAACTTCCATTCCCAAAGATTCTGGGCCATTGTTAGTCCTGCTTGAATTGGCTTGTTGCAATTTTCCATTGACTTTAATCACATGGCATGGCAGTACTAAGAAATGCCCTAGAGGACCTCCTCCATTCCAGGCAAACTCTTCTTTACCCCCATTATGTAGATGTAGTCCTATTTCCCCTTGATAGTCAGGATCAATCACCCAAGCCAGTACAGTAATTCCCTTCTTTGCCTGTTGATTCACAGGTAAGAGGTGTCCAAAGTGGCCAGGTGGCAATCTTAACTTCCAGTTCAATGAAATCATTGTTATGTTCCCTGGTGGCAGCACTCCTCCTTTTGGGACTAAAACCTATAGACCAGCAGAGCTTAAGGTTGCAGGGAGCGGAAGCAAAATTTTTCCTAGTGGTTCACTAGGGGTAATAGTGAGTGGTGTCACTCCCATTTCCTTCCCTTGATTCCTGGACCCATGATTCCTGGTTATGGGATAAACAGCACCATAGAGAGGACACTGATTTAGAGTATACACAGCTTCCTGGAGAACATTGACCCAGCCCTGCAATGTATTGCAACCTAGTTGGTGCCATAATTGAGTCTTCAAAAGGCCATTGCACCATTCTATTAATTCAGCTGCTTCAGGGTGATGGGGAACATGGTAAGACCAGTGAATTTCATGGGTTTGTGCCCATTCCCACACATCATTTGCTGTGAAATGGGTTCCTTCGTCAGAAGCAATGCTGTGTGGAATGCCATGGAGGTAGATAAGACATTTGGTAAGTCAACTGAT
Source organism: Tolypeutes matacus (assembly GCA_026826555.1). Taxonomy (NCBI): domain Eukaryota; kingdom Metazoa; phylum Chordata; class Mammalia; order Cingulata; family Chlamyphoridae; genus Tolypeutes; species Tolypeutes matacus. Next base: position 35,542 of record JAKSZT010027914.1, on the reverse strand, counting down.
GGTAGTTTTGGAAGAAGCATTCCATGCTGGAAATGCAAACCCATATCCAGTGTATGTGTCTATTCAGTTAAAACAAATCACTGCCCCTTCCATGGTGGAAGTGGCTCAATGTAGTCAACTTGCCACCAGGTAGCAGGCTGGTCATCTCCAGGAATGATGCCATATCGGTTGCTGAGTGTGGGTCTCTGCTGCTGGCAGATTGTGCATTCAGCAGTGACTGTAGCCAAGTCCGCCTTGGTGAAGGGAAGTCCATGTTGCTGAGCCTATGCATAACCTCTATCCCTACCTCCATAGCCACTTTGTTCATGAGCCCATTGGGAAATGACAGGAGTGGCTGGAGAAAGAGGCTGAGCATTAGCCACAGAGAGGGTCATCTTATCCACTTGATTATTAAACTCTTCCTCTGCTGAAGTCACCCTCTGCTGAGCACTCATGTTGGACACAAATTTGTTCATGTTTTTTGCCTACTCAGAAAGGTCTATCCACGTACCTTTTCCCCAGATCTCCTCATCACCAATTTTCCAATCATGTTCCTTCCAAGTCCCTGAATATCCAGCCAAACCTTTGGCAACAGCCCATGAATCAGTGCACAAATACACCACTGGACATTTCTTCTTCCAAGCAAAATGAACAACTAGGTGCACTGCTCGAAGTTCTGCCCACTGGGAGGATTTGCCCTCACTGCTATCCTTCAAGGATGTCTCAGATTAGGGCTGCAATGCCACAGCTGTCTACTTTTGGGTGATACCTGCATATTGTGCAGAACCTTCTGTAAACCAGGCCTGAGAGTTTTCTCATCCTCAGTCATCTGATTGTAAGGGACTCCCCAAGAGGCCAAAGCTGTGGGCTGGGAAATAGATGGTAACATGGCAGGGGTGGTGACCATGGGCATTTGGGCTACTTCCTCATGTAACTTACTTGTGCTTTCAGGACTTGCTTGAGTCCTATCTTGTGTATACCACTTCCACTTTATTATGGAGTGCTGCTGTGCATGCCCAACTTTATGGTTTGGTGGGTCAGACAATACCCAGCTCATGATAGGCAACTCAGGTCTCATGGTAACTTGATAGCCCATGGTTAAGCGTTCAGTCTCTACTAAGGCCCAGTAGCAAGCCAAAAGCTGCTTCTCAAAAGGGGAGTAGTTATCTGCAGAGGATGGATGGCAAGGCTTTACTCCAGAATCACATGGGCATTGTGATTCCCCTATATGGGCCTGCCAAAGGCTCCAGACAGCATCTCTATTTGCCACTGAAAATTCCAGCACCTTGAATCTGCTGGATCATAAGGTCCAAGTGGTAGTGCAGCTTGCACAACAGCCTGGACCTGTCTCAGGGCCTCCTCTTGCACTGGACCCCAACCAAAACTAGCAGCTTCTCCAGCCACTTGGTAAATGGGCCAGAGTAGCACACCCAAATGAGGAATGTGTTGTCTCCAAAACCCGAAGAAGCTAACTAAGTGTTGTGCCTCACTTTTGGTCATAGGAGTGGCCAGGTGCCACTGCTTATCCTTCATTTTAGAAGGGATATCTCAACAGGCTCCACACCACTGGACATCTAGAAATTTCACTGAGGTGGAAGGACCCTGTTTTTTTGTTGAATTTGTCTCCCATCCTCTCTCATGCAAATGCCTTACCAATAAATCTAGAGTCTTTGCTACTTCTTGCTCAGTAGGTCCAATCAACATGATATCATCAATATAATGGACCAGTGTGATGTCTCATGGGAGGGAGAGATGATCAAAGTCTCTGCAGACAATATTATGATATAGGGCTGGAGAATTGATGTGACTTCTGAGCCAGTGTCTAATAATCCCTGAAATGCCTGATCATTTCCTTTCCCCCAGTGCACATTATTCTGGCAAAAGGCCGTAGGTCTCCCTTTCGAAAGGTCAGAGGAAGATTAACAGTATAAATTTTTGGCAGTTTAACAGGATCCTTCCCCAAGAGGACCTGGCCTTCTCCTCATTCAAGGGGTTCTGGGTCTGTAAATTGTCTTAGTCTGGGAATTGATTAAGGGGCCGTGATTCTCTGTGTCTGCAATTTGAATTAGGGTTTTGTTCACTCGACCTAGAACTCTTCTGCTTATACAGATCCAGAAGAAATTTAGTAGACTGCCATGTATTTCACTTTTAGGTACCCCATGATCTATTAGCCAATGCCATAACTCCATGCAACTCAGACTATTCTGTGTGCTGATTTGAATCTGTGTTTCATTGCAGTAGCTATGCCCACCTTGCCTTTGGCGATTAACTGTTGATACTTGACTTTCACCCAACTGAGACCCGATCATCCTCATAATGTTTAAGGATTCCAATTCCATTACAGCCCTCCCTACAGTAATATCTGGACTGCAGAAAAGAGCAACCACAGAGCTCTTCAGAGAGGATGGAGTTAGTCTTACAAATTCATTCCTTACAGTCTTGATTGAAAAAAAAAAAAGAAAAGAAAACTTTCCTTGACCATATTTAAGATTATTTTTGATGCTCTCAGTGGATGGAGACCAACACAATAAACAAGAAAATATTAAACTCCAAAAAAAAAAAAAATGTCTCTTGATGGTTCTGCAAAACCATTTTGTATGAGGAATAACATCAAACTAATAAGTGACTGGGAATAAAGCAAGAGAGCCTTAAAAAAAAAAGATGTTTCCTCTAGACATTCCTGGGGTGGTTGGACAGGTCTCAAATGGTAAATCCATTCTAGCATTCCAATTTCTCTAAGCCTTTGAATCCCCTCATCCACTATATAACAGGGAAAATCGCACATCTCAACATCAGACATGCTAGGCCATAGTTTGGTCCAGGTTTCAGTCAGCCACCCAGATAAACTGTTAGAGCCCTTTCTAATCCCTTGAGCTACAGTGCCGAATCCAGAATTTCTGCTTAGTGGGCCTATATCAATAAATTCAGCCTGATCCAACTTTATAATCCTTCCACCATTATCCTATACCCTTAGTATCCATTCCCACACATATTCCCCTGATTTCTGTCTATATAAATTAGAAAACTCATGTAGTTCTTTCAGAGTATAGCATACTTCCTCATGGGTCACACTTTGTATTTCACCTTTGGGGGCTTGTTGTGATTTTAGTCTAGTAATAGGTCTCCAAGACAAGAGGGATGGTGGGGATGTGTAAGGAGAAGGATTATAGATTCCTTGCAGGCTACTGACCTCAGGGCATTTCTTTGCATTTTCTTCTGGTGAGACAGGATTAATCTCTTCAGGCAGGGGTTGGAAGGCAGATTCCTCAGGACAGACCGGAAGTTGGGCAGTGCATGCTGGAGTTTGGATGCTATCTGCCTCATGGCTAGGAGGAGGTCCAGACTCTCTGAGGCAGGCTGGAGGCTCAGGGCTGGAAGGAGTTTTGGACTCCCTGGGGCAGGTTGGAGGCTGGATGATACAAGGATGACAAGGTGTGGTCTCCACAGGGCAGACCATAGCAGGTTTATCTGGTAAAGTCTCAGCAGAATTTAGGGTTCCAATGTACCCACCAATATTATCATCATCCCATATGTCTCCATCCCAATCCTCAAGGTTCCACTCCTTTCCAATCAATGCCTTCACTTTAACTGCAGAAACCTTGAGAGGTTGAGATTTTAGTTTCCTCTGTAATTCTGCTACTTGTACAATGAGAGTCTGGGTTTGATTCTCAGATATCTCAAGTCTGTGGCTACAGGAGACAAGATTTTCTTTCAAGGCACACATAGCAACTTTCATATCATTTGTATGGCATTTAAGCTTCAAATTTGAAGACTTTGGCTCTTCTCTTTCTTTTGTAACTGTGTCCAGAGTATCCAGGAGGAGCCAGCCAACATCATTATACTTTTTGACTCCACAAAATTCTATTAAGATGTTGAAAACACTCTCACCCAGATCCTTGCTTCTTATAAGTGTGGAAGTAGGGGAATCCAGTGATGCTATTTTGCTAATCTCTATTGCCAGTTCTTGCCATGGACTGTTTGCAACCTCTTCATTATTGGAGAGGGAGTTCTTAGTACCCTTGAGTCCAATTGGAGTAGAGAGCCAATTACAAAACTCCCAGAACCACTTCAGACATCCCATGTTTAAGACTCTGTTCCTCAAGAACCACTCCCAGTACCAAGCTGTTAGTCAGGATTCTCTTGGGAAGTAGAATCAACAGGACATATCTGTCAATAATATGAGATTTTATAAGAATCTTTCACACGACTATGGGGATGCACAAGTCCAGGTTCTGCAAGCAGGCTGCAAACCAGGGGCTCCAATGAAAGTCCAATGAAAGGTCCTTGATGAGTTTCTGGGAGAAGTTGGCTGTCCAAAGATGAGCTGGGAAATTCCCTCCGAATGTTGAAATCACTTCCCCTTTTAAGGCATTCAACTGATTGGATAAAACGTCACCCATTGCTGATGCAGTCTCTCTGATTGATGCAGATGTAATCAGCCATCCATGCAGTAAACTCACTGGTGATTGAAGTCCATAAATGCTCTTGTATTACAATTAGCCCAGGGCTTCCTGGACCTAACACCTGGACACAATAACCTGGCCAAGTTGACACATTAGCCTAACCATCACACCATGGATTGGCAACAAACCACCGTGGTACCTTGCAGACTTCAGAAGCAGCATGGCCTGCTAACATCTTGATGTGGACTTCTGAAGTCCAGAACTGAGATAATAACTTTCTGTGGTTGTGAGCCACTCAGTCTCTGGTACTTTGTTACAGCAGCTCTAGGAAGTTAAGATGTCCTCTATGGCATGTTAAAGTAATTTATTCATATTATTGCTGGTATCCCATTTTGTTTACCCATTTGCTTATAGTTGCATAGGTAATCTGTTTCCTCTTTCAGGTTTTGGACTATTGTAAATAAAGCTGCTAAGAATATTTGTGAATAATTTTATGTAAAATATGATTTAATTTTTCTTAGATACGAAGAATGGAATGGCTAGGTCAGACAGTAGGTGTTAAGTTTGACACTTCAAAAAGCTCTCAAATAGTATTACACAATCTTTGTACAATTTTACAGTCCTGCCTGATTGTACTATTTTACATTCTCATGTTATAGGCCCAGTGCTTCCACAGCCTTATCAATAGTTCATTTGCTCAGGCTTTTAAATTTTAGCTATCCTGCTTGATGGATAGCATTATTTGTAGTGATTTTTAACTTGCATTTTCCTGATAATTCATGAAAGTGGATAAAATTGTATGTAACTGTTAACCAATTATATATTTTTATTTGTAAAATTTCTGTTCCTTTTGCACATTTATGAAATTGAGTTGTTGTTCCTCATATTGTTGAATTGTAAGAGTTCTTAATATATTCTGTATTCACATCCTTTTGTATAAATGTATATTGCTAATATTTTCTTACACTTTGTCCATTTTCATTGATTTATGCATTTATTTGTATTATTTTTTCTTGATTGCAATCACTTTGGTTTACTTTGCTCTTTAATACCTTTCTATGACAAAAGCTAAGGCAATTGATTTAAAGACCTCTTATTTTCAGATATAAAATTTAAAATCCATAAATTTATATTTGTCATTTTCTGTTTCACATTTTTTAAATTATCATCCAGATCAAACTGTTTCCTAATGTCCTCTGTGATTTTTACATCAACACATAAGATAGTTGGAATTAATTTTTTTAAAATTTTAGATATTTGGTGCTTTTCTATATTTTAAATTATTGTTGCTTTTTAATTGATTTCCCTTTCAGACAGATTGTAAAACTTAAATTTTTAGAAATCTGTTGAGTGTCTTCTTTGGTATAGCATTGATCTATCTTGATGAAGACTTCAAGTATACTTGGAGAGGATGTGGATTTGGAGTGCAGGGAACTCAAAATACAGATTAAAGTAAGATGGTTGGTATTTTAATGAGATTTTCTTTCACAGTCACAGACTTTTTTGGTCTAGTTGTACTAATATAACTAACATTTTGCTGTGATGAATATTGGTTTGCTATTACCTGTTTTGGGTCCCTGCTTTCAATTCTTTTGCATAGGTAGAAGTGGGAATGCCAGGTCATGTGGTATTTCTATACTTAGCTTTCTGAGGAATTACCACACTTGCCACAGCGGCTGCACCATTTTACATTCCCACCAACAAAGAAAATATGTTCCTAGTTATATTCATCATCTCCAACTGTTGTTACTGTCCATATTTTAAAATATTATCCATTCTGCTAGGTGTGAAATTGTATCTCTTTGTGGTTTTGATTCGAATTTCTCTAATGGCTAATGACATTGAGCATCTTTTCATGTGTTTATTGCCATCTGTATATCTTTTTTTGAAACAATGTCTATTCAAGTCTTCTGACCATTTTTTTTTTAATTGGGTTCTTTTTATTTCTTCAGTTGTAGGATTTCATTATGTACTCTGGAGATTAAACATTTATAGATATGTTGATTTCAAATATTCTCTCCTGTTGTGTATATTCGATTTTTTTAAATTCATGAAGTCTTTTGATGCATAAAAGTTTTAATTTTGATGAAGGCCCATTTATTTATATGATATTTTATTGTTCATGTTTTTGGTATAAAGTCTAAGAAATCACTGCCTAACACAACGTCCTGAGGATGCATCCCTATGTATGTTTTCTTCTAGCAGCTCTATAGTTTTGGTAATTATATTTAGATCTTTGATACATTTTGTATTGACTTTAGTAAGGGTCCACCTTCATTCCTTTGTTGATGGATATCCAGGTATCCCAGCACCAAAGAGACTATTTCTTCCCAATTAAGTGGACTTGGCACCATTGCCAAAATCAATTGGCTGTGGATGTGAGACTTTATTTCTGAACTCTCAAATGGAATCCTCTTGTCTATATATTTTAAATGGTGTCAGTACTATACTGATTTGATGATAGTAGCTGTGTAATAAGTTTTAAATGCAGTAAGTGTGAGTCTTTCAACTTTGTTCTTCTTTTTGAAAATGTTTTGTCTATTTGGAGCCCTTTACTCTTCTATATAAATTTGATGATTGTCATTTCCATTTCTGCAAAGAAGGTTGATGGAATTTTGATTGGTATTGAATTGAATATGAAAATCAGTTTGGATAGAATTGACATCTTAATAATGTATCTTCCAATTCATGAACATGGAATATATTTCCATTTATTTAGGTATTCTATGTTTTTTTTTTTTCACAAATGTTTGTAGTGACCACAATTTGCACATAGAGGCTACTTTGCCTTCCCCCGAACAAGGTCAGGAACCCACAATGGAAGGGTCAGCTGGCTGCACAGTGTGCCAGGGAGGGGAGAGGGTAGAACCATCAAGTGCAACATGACCTTCTCCTATTGTTTTTTTAAAGGTGCATTTTTTATTTTTTTGCTCCCATCCCATTACTGCAAACATTTACTGGTTTTAGGAAGTTCTGAGGGGAATAGCTTTGCCAGTTTTTGCTAGTTGTTCAAAAACTCTCTTGAGGAACAGCATTCTGGAGCATTTTACACCACCATCTTGGTCCACCAGAAGCCAAACAGACTTAGATTTAACATTTAACCTTCTTCATATATTTCTCTAGCTGTCTTTTCTTTTCAACTTAAAGAATTTTCTTAAGCATTTATAGTAATACAGATCTGCTGGAGACAAATTCAGGTTATTTTCATGTGAAAATGTTTTAAAACTATATTTTGATAGTAACAATTCACCGTATACAAAATTTGTCATTGAGAGTTTTTCTTTTCCTTTCTCTTCAGCACTTCAGTAGTTACTTATGACTTGTCAACACTTATACTGTCCATTCTTCTCCTGTATATAGCACCTCATTTTTTCCTCTGGCTGCTTTGAAAAATGTTTTTATTTGTTTGGTTTTGAGCAGTTTGGCTTTGATGTGTCCAGGAGTAGTTTCTTTGTGTGTCTCTTGGTTGGATTTCATTGAACTTCTTGGATCTGTAAGTTAATATTTACCACACAGTTTGGGAAGTTTGCAGCCATTTTTATTCTAATATTATCTCTGATAATTTCTCTTCTCTACTATTTCCCTCTTGGATTCTAATTATTTGTTAGATTGTTTGATACTGTATTACAGTTATCCGAGAATTCTTGATATTACACCAAAACATGCAAGCAAAATTTTCTGTTCTTTTTTCTTCATTATCTAACTTTTATTGGTCTATCTTCAAGTTCACGAATTATTTTTTTCTCTTATATCCAATCTACTATTGACCCCAGTTTTAAATTTTTAACTCAATTCCTATAGTTTCAACTCTAGAAATTCCAATCATAAAATAAGTTCCATTTGTCTGTTGATAGTACTTCTCTGTTTACTTTTATATATTATATACCCTTTTGATTCTTTGGACATATTTTCCTTTAAATTTTTGAAGATATATATATATATATATATATATATATATATATA
>JAKSZT010027904.1:0-12328 GCA_026826555.1 Tolypeutes matacus | reverse complement strand
GGAGATTCAGAGGCTATGCAACTCCTTTCTACTTTTCCAGTAACAGTAACTCAAATTCCAGCAGATGCTGACAATCCCCAATGGGGTGTACAGTATGAGCACGCTCCTATTCCTTTTAAAACTATCAAAGAATTAAAACAAGCATGCACTCAATATGGTGTAAATTCTCCTTATACTCAAGGATTGGTGCAAGGAATGGCACAAGCAGACAGATTAATACCCTGGGACTGGGATTTGTTAGCTCGAGCTGTTCTTAGTCCAGCAGAATTTTTACAATTTAAAACTTGGTGGGCTGATGAAGCTAATATTGTAGCACAACGAAATCAACAGCAAAATCCACCAGTGCCTATTACTGCTGAACAAATATTAGGAATAGGTCAATGGGCTGGAGTTCCTTGCCAAGCTCAATATGATGATATTGCAATTGTACAAGTGCGATTGTGCTGCCTAGCTGCCTGGAGACGAATCTCTACTCCTGGACAGGCTATACAAGCATTTTCAAAAATTGTTCAAGGAAATACTGAACCTTTCGCTGAATTTGTAGCTAGGCTGGCAGATGTAGTCAACAAGACAGTAACTCAGCCTGACCTTAAAGAGATGCTTATTCTGATGTTGGCTTTTGATAATGCTAATAGTGAGTGTAAAAAGGCTTTGCGTCCAATAAAGGCAAATGGAGGTACTTTACAGGATTATATAAGGGCATGCCAAGACATTAGGTCTAATACATATAACATGACCCTTCTTGCAGCTGCTATAAAGGGACATAGTCCTATGATTAATAATTTAAATTGCTTTAAATGTGGGAAACCAGGTCATATGAAAAAAGACTGCCGAGCCAAAACTGGTGTAAGAGCGCCACCTAGCGGCAATAATAGATCAATACCGACTCGCGTATGTCCTATATGTCAGAAAGGGTTGCACTGGGCCAACGAATGCCATTCTAAATATCATAAAAATGGCAGTCTCATTAATAAGTTGGGAAACTTCCAAGCGGGCCTTGCTCAAGGCCCTCAGACAAACAATATGAGCACATTTCCCAGCCTTGCTCAAACCTACCCAGTCAGCAACGGAGCAGCTCACTCCGGCCTGTAACAGAACTTAAGGCGGTTACCAAAGGCAGTGCAGCTGTCGATCTTCCCTCAGCTGAAACCAAGTTCATTACGCCTTCACTTGGTATACAAAAAATAAGAACAGGAATTAAAGGGCCTATCCCAGAAAACAATGTAGGTTTCATCATTGGCCGCAACAGTCTTACGACCCAAGGTGTTTTGGAGCAAACCGGGATCATTAACTCCAATTTTGATGGAGAAATATGTTTATTGGTACAAACTTTAACTCCCTATCAGATTGAATCAGGAGATAGCATAGCTCAACTTCTTTTGTTACCGTATCATAAACCTCCTTTAAAATGTGCAGAAGAATTTGGTTCCACTGGGCATAAAGTTTTCTGGCAAACAGCAATTGGAGATGAAAGGCCTGAAATTACCATAAAAATAAACGGAAAGATATTTTTAGGATTGGTGGATACTGGGGCTGATGTTTCTATTATTGCTAAACGATATTGGCCACAAGCTTGGACTTTGCAGAAGGTGCCTACAGTTTTCACTGGCCTTGGCACAATGACGGATGTTTACCAGAGTACTCAGATATTTAAGGTAGAAGGTCCAGAAGGACAAGAGGCCGCTCTGCAACCTTATGTTGCAGATGTAGGACTTAATTTATGGGGAAGAGACTTATTATACCAATGGGGAGCTTATTTGAATATTCCTCATGTTTCTGATACAGCTAAACATCTTATTACTCACATGCAATATGCTCCCCCTTCCCGACCTGAAATGCGACATACTGGAGACTACGGTGGCCTAGGATATTCAAATTTAGAGTAGGGGCTACTGTTACAAAGGGCTTCGCATTGCCTTTAAAATGGCTAACAAACAAACCTATCTGGGTAGAACAGTGGCCCCTTCTGAAAGAAAAATTGGAAGCCCTGAAAGAATTAGTACAGGAGCAGTTAATGGCAGGGCATATTGAGCCCTCTACTAGTCCGTGTAATTCTCCAGTTTTTGTAATTAAAAAGAAATCTGGCAAATGGCGCATGTTAACAGATTTGCGTGAAATTAACAAAGTTATTCAACCTATGGGATCTTTACAGCCTGGTTTGCCATCCCCAGCTATGATCCCACAAAATTGGCATATTATTATTATTGATTTAAAAGATTGTTTCTTTAATATTCCTCTTAATCCAAATGATAGAGAAAAATTTGCGTTTACTATTCCTTCTATTAATCATTCAGCTCCTACTGAACGATATCAGTGGAAAGTTTTACCTCAGGGAATGATGAACAGTCCTACATTAATTATGTCAATCCTTTGTTCACATTCCATTACAAATTTTACGAAAACAATTTCCTAAGGCTATGATTATTCATTATATGGATGATATTCTTTTTGCCACTGAGCAATGTTCAGAGCTGAAACAATTATTTCAGCTGGCTAAAGAAATTCTTCCTCAACATGGGTTGCAAATAGCAGAAGAAAAAATTCAAAAACAGGTTCCTTTTCAATATTTAGGTCATACTATTAATAGAAATATTATAACTCCACAAAAGGTCCAGTTTCGAACTGATAATTTACGTACTTTAAATGATTTTCAGAAATTACTGGGTGATATTAATTGGGTACGGCCTACTTTAGGAATTCCAACTTATGCTTTAACTAATCTTTTCAATACCCTAACAGGAGACCCTGACTTAAATAGCCCTCGCTTTTTAAGCCCAGAAGCAAAAGAGGAGTTAAAATGGTTGGAAAAAAGAGTGCAAAATAGCCAACTAACAAGGATAAATGTTAATCTTCCAATTTCTCTTTTAATATTTCCATCTTGCCATTCCCCTACTGGGATACTTTGGCAAGAGAAGGGCATAATAGAATGGATATTCCTACCCAACAAAGATACAAAAAAACTTAATACTTATCCTGAAAAAATCTCAGCAATAATATCAAAAGGCCGTATTCGCCTGAGACAGCTTATGGCTAGAGATCCTGATAAAATCATATTAGACCTTACAAAGCAGGAGCTTTCTCAGCTCTGGCGGTTCAGTAACTCTTGGCAAGTGGCCTTAGCAGATTTTATTGGAACAATTGACAATCACTTTCCAAATTCAAAATTTTTACAGTTTTTAAAACGTACTTCATGGATTCTTCCTAAGGTTGTGAAACAACAACCACTCTCTGCTGCTCCAACTTACTACACTGATGGCAGCAGTAATGGAAATGCAGGCTATTTAGGCCCAACTACAAAATCTTGGAAAACACCTTATTTATCTGCCCAAAAGGTAGAACTTATGGCTGTTATTCAATTGCTAGCTGATGTTTCTGAGCCTTTAAATATTGTGTCTGATTCTGCTTATGTTTGTCATGTTGTTTGTCATATAGAAACAGCTCAAATAACTCCAGCTTCTGAATTAGAAGTTCTTTTCCTACAATTACAAAAGACTGTTCGTGAACGATCTAATCCAATCTATATTACTCATATTCGTGCCCATTCTCAACTTCCTGGCCCTATGGCTTCACAAAATGATTTAGTAGATAAACTTATTGCTCATACAGAATCTGCTGCTGATTATCATAAACTTACACATACTAATGCTTCTGGCTTACGTCATAAATATCCCCACTTAACAGTAAAAGAAAGTAAGAGGATTGTTAGACAATGTCCTACTTGTGGGCCCATAAATGCCCCCACTTTTTCTCCAGGAACTAATCCCCGTGGAGAACATCCTAATGAAATTTGGCAAATGGATGTCACGCATGTGCCCTCTTTTGGCCGCCTTCAGTATGTGCATGTGACAGTGGATACATATTCTAATTTTATTTGGGCAACTACTCAAGCTGGTGAAAAGGCCTCACACGTACATTCTCATTTATTACACTGTTTTGCAGTAATGGGCCTGCCAGCACAACTAAAAACTGATAATGGGCCTGCCTATCTTAGTCAATCTTTCAAAAAATTTTGCAGTGACTGGAATATTAAACATGTTACAGGAATTCCATATAACCCTCAGGGACAAGCGATAGTAGAAAAGAGTAATCACTTATTAAAATTGATGTTGCAAAAACAAAAAGGGGGAGATGGAGGAGAACCTGCTAAAGACAAACTATCTAAAGCATTGCTTACCTTAAATTTTCTTAATAGACAACAAATTTCTAATACCACAGCAGCAGAAAGACATTGGGAGGTTAAGAAAAAAGGGAATGTAAATGAAAAATGTGGACAACCAATATACTGGAAAAATGAAACAACCAATAAATGGGAAAAAGGAGAGGTAAAATTTTGGGGCCGAGGTTTTGCTCTTATCATTACAGAAACAGGAGAAGAGCAGTGGATCCCCTCTAGAAGAATCAAGCCTAGAGTTGAAGATGCTGCCAAGACTTAAACTATGGACATGGTGGTTTTATATTGGATTAATTATAGGTAAAAGTATTAGGTCAAGGTAAGATACCACATCATAATTACACTTATTGGGCATACATAACCAACCCACCTCTTCTAGAGCTGTTGACTTAAAGTGATGAGTCTTACCCAATTTATCTTAATTAATCTCACAACACTACTTAATGACAAATGGCATATTTGTCATGGGCTTACAGAGGTTGGGTTGTTTAATGATTCCTATGGAATTGTAAAGGATCGGGCCCTTATAGGGATGCCGAAACCTATTAAAAACACAACCATATCTTGGTTCATTAATAATTTAACCATAATCACTAATGACAGTAATCCTTATTTCTGGAATTTTGGTAATACAGCATTTACTAACAGCTCAATAATTTGGAAAAATCAAGGAAGATATATCTCACAACCATGGGACACTAAACTTAAGAAAACTCAAAGTTATTTGTGGAAATTTTTTGGTGAACTGGTCCAATTTTTGTAAGGCAAGGCAGCAAAACTGATATTACTATTTGAAAAAGAAAATCAACTCAATTTCTTACAATATGTGTACGAGATCCTATAGTTATATCATTGGAACAGTAATTTTTGGTGAAAGGAATATTAATTGCTTCAATTGCTCCTTATTTACATGTTTTAAGAATTCATATTTGCAGGAAAATCAAACTCTTTTTTATAGCAAAAAGAAGAAGAGGACTGTGGTTACCGGTTCGATGACCAGACATTGGCAGCAGTCTCAAGAATCCCAGTTACTGTGGCGTTTCCTCGACCATTATTTAAAAAGAACTAAAAGACTGATTGGACTTTTAAATAGCAGGAATTTTGGGACTGATTCACATCATAACTGCTGCAGCAGTCTCACTGGCACAGCCCTGCATCAAGGAGTCCAGAATCAACAAGATGTTAAGGACTGGCATAAAAATGCAAGTGAGATATGTGGCATAGCCAGTCTCACATTGATATGGAACTGAATAATCTTATGAATGATCTTGAAACAACTATTATACATTTGGGTAATCAAATTTATAATTTAAACTTGTTAAGAGCTCTTGAATATGACTGGAATGAAAGTTCTATTTGTATTACTTTTTTGGCTTATAATAATAGAAACATGATGGGGAGGAAGTGAAAAATCACTTGATTGGATATAAGCATAATGTTTCTATAAATCTTTTAGAATTGCAAAAGAAGGCATTGAGCATGTATCAAACGAATTGAAAGAAACCTCTGGTGCAGCCATTTCACTGGTGGAAACAAAAAAACAGTTCAAATATCATTTTGGATTGGATTTGAAATTATTGTTATATGTGTTTTAACTGTTTGTATTGTCAAGGTTAGAGTAATTAGACCCGATAAATGCATTTATGTTAAGAAACATGGCCATGAAAAACTAATTTTGCATTACTTAGTAGAAAGATTCTACTAATAACCCCTTGATCTTAATACTAAATATCTGCACAAAAAATATTCATTTAAGGAACCTGAAGAAGCAAAAATATTAATGAAATTGCCTTCCATGTAAGAGCTCAAAAGCTTGACTGGTAGTCAATGACGGGTAAGATTCTCAGAGGAGGACAACCTAAGACAGGCACAGTCACAAGAGCCTATGGAAGAAGACAAGTGTGACAGGAGGTCACCTTGTATCAGCTTATAGAATGGTTCCTATGAGCTTTAATTAATAAAAAAGGGGGAAATGATGGAGTTTCAATTAAAGGCCATGGCAACTGAAAGAATAGAAGGTCACCCTGGAATGTAGGAAACAAGCCCTGCGGTCTCATGCTAATAGGAGCTAGGTGGGGAAACATCTTGAGCTTGTAAGATTTACAATGTCTGTGAATTTCAGGAAGAAAAAGAGGAACTGAGCCATCAACTTTTAAGACTTGCTCATTTTAGTAAAATGTAAACTGTCAAGTATCTATTGACTTTGTGTATGTACATACATATTTTCTTTGTTCTAAAGCCAAAATAAAAGCCACACCTTATGAGGTGGCAGGGCTCTTCTCTCCATTCCGGACGGAGAGTCCCCTGATCCTAGTTCTTCTTCTCTTTGTCTTATTCTTTCTTTCTCATCCGCGGCACCGTTTTCACGGACCCAGAGCCTGACCTACAACATGTGGCGCCCAACGTGGGGCTCTGAAAACGAAACTTTTCTTTCAGTCAGTGCGCGGACCAAGGAGCTCCTGAGAGAGGTTTTAAAAGAAAAAGAAACAGAAAAGGTAAGCTTCATCCTTGGAATCATCAGGGTAATGGGTAATCAGCAGTCGAACTTTGAAGAGTTCTCTAGAGTGTTAAAAAGTTTATTAAAATGCACCGGTGTAACTATTAAATCCTCGGCTTTTGAGGAACTTTTTTCTCTTGTACAGAAACATTGTTATTGGTTTCAGTCGCAAGGATGGGATATTTTAAACATGGAACAATGGAAGTTAGTGATGAAAGCTTTAAAAAGAGCTCATCAAGAGGGAGCAATAATTCCCCTTCATGTATGGTCTTTGTGTAGTCTTATTTCTGTTGCTCTTGAACCTTTGCAATCAGATGAGGATGAAGATTGTGAACAGGATACTGCTATTGCTGGACCGATGGCAGAACAAGCTAATGGTGATTTTGATGAAAATGTACTTGAGGGGGTTAGTGAGCAGGCAGGAACAGATAGACTCAGGTCTAATAGAAAGAAGAAAAGGAAAGAGGAAGCTTATGGAGCTTTTTCAGCGGTCACTATGCCGTCTGCTCCAAATTATGATTTGTTGTCTTTTGAGCCAGCATCTGCGCCGCCTAAGGCATCTGCTGATCCATTTTTTACAACATTTGATGACCCTCCTAAAGTTTCTGTTTTTGTGCCAGCACCATCCTCCTCAATTATGAAAAGTATAGCACAGGGAAGTAGAGAAGGAGATTCAGAGGCTATGCAACTCCTTTCTACTTTTCCAGTAACAGTAACTCAAATTCCAGCAGATGCTGACAATCCCCAATGGGGTGTACAGTATGAGCACGCTCCTATTCCTTTTAAAACTATCAAAGAATTAAAACAAGCATGCACTCAATATGGTGTAAATTCTCCTTATACTCAAGGATTGGTGCAAGGAATGGCACAAGCAGACAGATTAATACCCTGGGACTGGGATTTGTTAGCTCGAGCTGTTCTTAGTCCAGCAGAATTTTTACAATTTAAAACTTGGTGGGCTGATGAAGCTAATATTGTAGCACAACGAAATCAACAGCAAAATCCACCAGTGCCTATTACTGCTGAACAAATATTAGGAATAGGTCAATGGGCTGGAGTTCCTTGCCAAGCTCAATATGATGATATTGCAATTGTACAAGTGCGATTGTGCTGCCTAGCTGCCTGGAGACGAATCTCTACTCCTGGACAGGCTATACAAGCATTTTCAAAAATTGTTCAAGGAAATACTGAACCTTTCGCTGAATTTGTAGCTAGGCTGGCAGATGTAGTCAACAAGACAGTAACTCAGCCTGACCTTAAAGAGATGCTTATTCTGATGTTGGCTTTTGATAATGCTAATAGTGAGTGTAAAAAGGCTTTGCGTCCAATAAAGGCAAATGGAGGTACTTTACAGGATTATATAAGGGCATGCCAAGACATTAGGTCTAATACATATAACATGACCCTTCTTGCAGCTGCTATAAAGGGACATAGTCCTATGATTAATAATTTAAATTGCTTTAAATGTGGGAAACCAGGTCATATGAAAAAAGACTGCCGAGCCAAAACTGGTGTAAGAGCGCCACCTAGCGGCAATAATAGATCAATACCGACTCGCGTATGTCCTATATGTCAGAAAGGGTTGCACTGGGCCAACGAATGCCATTCTAAATATCATAAAAATGGCAGTCTCATTAATAAGTTGGGAAACTTCCAAGCGGGCCTTGCTCAAGGCCCTCAGACAAACAATATGAGCACATTTCCCAGCCTTGCTCAAACCTACCCAGTCAGCAACGGAGCAGCTCACTCCGGCCTGTAACAGAACTTAAGGCGGTTACCAAAGGCAGTGCAGCTGTCGATCTTCCCTCAGCTGAAACCAAGTTCATTACGCCTTCACTTGGTATACAAAAAATAAGAACAGGAATTAAAGGGCCTATCCCAGAAAACAATGTAGGTTTCATCATTGGCCGCAACAGTCTTACGACCCAAGGTGTTTTGGAGCAAACCGGGATCATTAACTCCAATTTTGATGGAGAAATATGTTTATTGGTACAAACTTTAACTCCCTATCAGATTGAATCAGGAGATAGCATAGCTCAACTTCTTTTGTTACCGTATCATAAACCTCCTTTAAAATGTGCAGAAGAATTTGGTTCCACTGGGCATAAAGTTTTCTGGCAAACAGCAATTGGAGATGAAAGGCCTGAAATTACCATAAAAATAAACGGAAAGATATTTTTAGGATTGGTGGATACTGGGGCTGATGTTTCTATTATTGCTAAACGATATTGGCCACAAGCTTGGACTTTGCAGAAGGTGCCTACAGTTTTCACTGGCCTTGGCACAATGACGGATGTTTACCAGAGTACTCAGATATTTAAGGTAGAAGGTCCAGAAGGACAAGAGGCCGCTCTGCAACCTTATGTTGCAGATGTAGGACTTAATTTATGGGGAAGAGACTTATTATACCAATGGGGAGCTTATTTGAATATTCCTCATGTTTCTGATACAGCTAAACATCTTATTACTCACATGCAATATGCTCCCCCTTCCCGACCTGAAATGCGACATACTGGAGACTACGGTGGCCTAGGATATTCAAATTTAGAGTAGGGGCTACTGTTACAAAGGGCTTCGCATTGCCTTTAAAATGGCTAACAAACAAACCTATCTGGGTAGAACAGTGGCCCCTTCTGAAAGAAAAATTGGAAGCCCTGAAAGAATTAGTACAGGAGCAGTTAATGGCAGGGCATATTGAGCCCTCTACTAGTCCGTGTAATTCTCCAGTTTTTGTAATTAAAAAGAAATCTGGCAAATGGCGCATGTTAACAGATTTGCGTGAAATTAACAAAGTTATTCAACCTATGGGATCTTTACAGCCTGGTTTGCCATCCCCAGCTATGATCCCACAAAATTGGCATATTATTATTATTGATTTAAAAGATTGTTTCTTTAATATTCCTCTTAATCCAAATGATAGAGAAAAATTTGCGTTTACTATTCCTTCTATTAATCATTCAGCTCCTACTGAACGATATCAGTGGAAAGTTTTACCTCAGGGAATGATGAACAGTCCTACATTAATTATGTCAATCCTTTGTTCACATTCCATTACAAATTTTACGAAAACAATTTCCTAAGGCTATGATTATTCATTATATGGATGATATTCTTTTTGCCACTGAGCAATGTTCAGAGCTGAAACAATTATTTCAGCTGGCTAAAGAAATTCTTCCTCAACATGGGTTGCAAATAGCAGAAGAAAAAATTCAAAAACAGGTTCCTTTTCAATATTTAGGTCATACTATTAATAGAAATATTATAACTCCACAAAAGGTCCAGTTTCGAACTGATAATTTACGTACTTTAAATGATTTTCAGAAATTACTGGGTGATATTAATTGGGTACGGCCTACTTTAGGAATTCCAACTTATGCTTTAACTAATCTTTTCAATACCCTAACAGGAGACCCTGACTTAAATAGCCCTCGCTTTTTAAGCCCAGAAGCAAAAGAGGAGTTAAAATGGTTGGAAAAAAGAGTGCAAAATAGCCAACTAACAAGGATAAATGTTAATCTTCCAATTTCTCTTTTAATATTTCCATCTTGCCATTCCCCTACTGGGATACTTTGGCAAGAGAAGGGCATAATAGAATGGATATTCCTACCCAACAAAGATACAAAAAAACTTAATACTTATCCTGAAAAAATCTCAGCAATAATATCAAAAGGCCGTATTCGCCTGAGACAGCTTATGGCTAGAGATCCTGATAAAATCATATTAGACCTTACAAAGCAGGAGCTTTCTCAGCTCTGGCGGTTCAGTAACTCTTGGCAAGTGGCCTTAGCAGATTTTATTGGAACAATTGACAATCACTTTCCAAATTCAAAATTTTTACAGTTTTTAAAACGTACTTCATGGATTCTTCCTAAGGTTGTGAAACAACAACCACTCTCTGCTGCTCCAACTTACTACACTGATGGCAGCAGTAATGGAAATGCAGGCTATTTAGGCCCAACTACAAAATCTTGGAAAACACCTTATTTATCTGCCCAAAAGGTAGAACTTATGGCTGTTATTCAATTGCTAGCTGATGTTTCTGAGCCTTTAAATATTGTGTCTGATTCTGCTTATGTTTGTCATGTTGTTTGTCATATAGAAACAGCTCAAATAACTCCAGCTTCTGAATTAGAAGTTCTTTTCCTACAATTACAAAAGACTGTTCGTGAACGATCTAATCCAATCTATATTACTCATATTCGTGCCCATTCTCAACTTCCTGGCCCTATGGCTTCACAAAATGATTTAGTAGATAAACTTATTGCTCATACAGAATCTGCTGCTGATTATCATAAACTTACACATACTAATGCTTCTGGCTTACGTCATAAATATCCCCACTTAACAGTAAAAGAAAGTAAGAGGATTGTTAGACAATGTCCTACTTGTGGGCCCATAAATGCCCCCACTTTTTCTCCAGGAACTAATCCCCGTGGAGAACATCCTAATGAAATTTGGCAAATGGATGTCACGCATGTGCCCTCTTTTGGCCGCCTTCAGTATGTGCATGTGACAGTGGATACATATTCTAATTTTATTTGGGCAACTACTCAAGCTGGTGAAAAGGCCTCACACGTACATTCTCATTTATTACACTGTTTTGCAGTAATGGGCCTGCCAGCACAACTAAAAACTGATAATGGGCCTGCCTATCTTAGTCAATCTTTCAAAAAATTTTGCAGTGACTGGAATATTAAACATGTTACAGGAATTCCATATAACCCTCAGGGACAAGCGATAGTAGAAAAGAGTAATCACTTATTAAAATTGATGTTGCAAAAACAAAAAGGGGGAGATGGAGGAGAACCTGCTAAAGACAAACTATCTAAAGCATTGCTTACCTTAAATTTTCTTAATAGACAACAAATTTCTAATACCACAGCAGCAGAAAGACATTGGGAGGTTAAGAAAAAAGGGAATGTAAATGAAAAATGTGGACAACCAATATACTGGAAAAATGAAACAACCAATAAATGGGAAAAAGGAGAGGTAAAATTTTGGGGCCGAGGTTTTGCTCTTATCATTACAGAAACAGGAGAAGAGCAGTGGATCCCCTCTAGAAGAATCAAGCCTAGAGTTGAAGATGCTGCCAAGACTTAAACTATGGACATGGTGGTTTTATATTGGATTAATTATAGGTAAAAGTATTAGGTCAAGGTAAGATACCACATCATAATTACACTTATTGGGCATACATAACCAACCCACCTCTTCTAGAGCTGTTGACTTAAAGTGATGAGTCTTACCCAATTTATCTTAATTAATCTCACAACACTACTTAATGACAAATGGCATATTTGTCATGGGCTTACAGAGGTTGGGTTGTTTAATGATTCCTATGGAATTGTAAAGGATCGGGCCCTTATAGGGATGCCGAAACCTATTAAAAACACAACCATATCTTGGTTCATTAATAATTTAACCATAATCACTAATGACAGTAATCCTTATTTCTGGAATTTTGGTAATACAGCATTTACTAACAGCTCAATAATTTGGAAAAATCAAGGAAGATATATCTCACAACCATGGGACACTAAACTTAAGAAAACTCAAAGTTATTTGTGGAAATTTTTTGGTGAACTGGTCCAATTTTTGTAAGGCAAGGCAGCAAAACTGATATTACTATTTGAAAAAGAAAATCAACTCAATTTCTTACA
>JAKSZT010027849.1:1016590-1137419 GCA_026826555.1 Tolypeutes matacus | reverse complement strand
AAAAAAAAAAACTTCATTTATTGCAATTAAATTAAAAAATATGTTTCCACTGTGCATATTTTGCATCTTTTCCTCCATCTACTCTTCCTTAGACTCTCGTCCTGCTGCTTCTCATCCACCTCATCCATCTAAAACATTCCTTCAAACTTCTGAAGTTATCTTCAAAATTATTTTAATATTGATTTCCACATTTCATTATTTAATCTTGGTTTTAAGTAGGTAGAGCAAAAGGAATGTAATTCCCACTGCATTTCCTTGCTGCATCTGTCAGCTGAGTGTTCATATATATACCCCCTATTCTGTTGCATCTTGAGTTGTCATTTTTTTTTACCTTTTTGCCACAATATTTACTTATTATTATTTTATAGATAGACTTGATATCTGTTTATGAAATCCTTTTAACTTTTTATTCCTTAGTTCATTGAGGGTGGTGGGCCACACTTGTGGGAGATGTTTGTGTGGGATGTGGTGGGAGGTGTGGGAGGTGGGCAACATGGGAATCCCAGTGGGTTCTGTGTAATATTTTGGGTAATCTAAGAACCTCTTAAAATATATGTATGTATGTATATATATATATATATATATATAACATTTTTGTAAGCAAATACACATATATGCATATATATTTATATATCATTTTGCAAATGTTTGTATGTAATGTGAGAATTTTGATTTTTACCCATAATAAAAAATAAAAAAAAAAAAGAGTGTTTATGCTATTTGGATTTCCTCTGCCTGTCTCCCTGTGTATCTATTTGTATCAGACCCAGCAAGAGGGTGGAGTCTCAACCTGAGTCATGCCTCACTGACCTATCCCATCAAAAGCCCTAAAGTGATCTTATCAAGTAATCTAATCAAAGGGTCATCAACTGAATTTACTACAATAAAATGTTATCACACCTACAGGAATAGACATTTAAAAACACAATCTTTCTTTTTTTGTGTGTGATTCATAAAATAATCTCAAACTGCCATAGCCTGTTGAATATGGTTTCTGTTTCCATCTCTTGCTAGTTCCTCAGGTCACTTGTCTTTTGATACTGATTTTTCATAGTTGCTTCATTTATGTAATGTCCTAAGGCAGCACAAGTAGGAATTCAGGAATGTAGTACCTGACATTTATGATTTTGCTTCTTCATATTTGATTCATATTCACTTGATTAAAACTAAGAATGCATTTTTAAAATTTGGTTTCCAATTTAAATGAAAAATCATGTCTTTCTTACCAATATAATGTTCATACTCATTTTTAATAATCACCCCCCACTTCATGTTTTCTCATACCTACCAGATATTGACAATCCTAATTCAGTTTCTTTGTCAGGTCTCTATTATATTCTATTTTCTAAATAGTTAACATTTTGCACTGTTAGTTCTGAAAATTGTCTCCACAAAAACTTCCTCTCTTGCACTCATTTGATTTTTTTCAAATATCACGTTTGTAAAGTATGAGAAATTTAGTTTTTTAATTATCCCTTTGTCTTTGCACTTTGAACCCTTTTCTTCCTTCTCTTTCTTCATTTATATATTCTTCATGCACCATTCTTAGTTTGTTCAATCAAGGTACTTTTAATAGCCTCATTTCCATGAAAATTATTTTTTCATTATTTTGTGCAAAGGGTGTGTAGATGTGTTTGCATTTGTGCATATATCATTAATTTAGTGTCCCTAAAAGATCTTTTCTTATGTAGGAAAGAACTGTGCTTTGCTTATGGATTTCCCATGATTTGGATTTTTAAAAAAGAAAATCATGAACAGAGCATTGTTACACTGAATCCTGTAAAATGGCAAAATTGCTTTGAGGGAAAGTGTTGAGAAAGCATTTGCAAGTTTCATAAATTCTAAGGGAGAAAGAATCATAAATATTCCCTTAAAATAACCCTCAGTATTCTACTTCCTTTAGGGTAATGTCTGGTGCTCTTGGATTCTCAATGCATGCTGGATGCCTGATGCCACATGCAGATATGAGGAGTTGTCCTCTAATAGATTTTTCCATGATTTTATATTCACATTTTGAGTCATTTCAGTCTATATCTTTTGCCTAGGATCACAGACTCACCCATATATATTTTTTGTTTCCCTTCTTAAGGATATTTTGTAGCAGAACTGTTTTGTTCATTATCATAATTGATTATTAGTATAGTATTACAATAAGCTAGAAAAATGCATCTATTACTAAAATATAACCACACATACAGAGAGAAACACAAACACTACAAGAAAAAATAGATACAGAGAGGTGATTGATAGGAAGAGGGAGGGGAGTAGAGGGAGGGGAGAGGAGGGGAGGAGAGGGAGAAATATAGATATGGTAGGTAGATATACTAAGAGTAATGTTTTGGTAGGTAGAATATCTGGTCTTGAACTGAGCATGAAATCAAACTTTACTATTCTAAATTAATGCAATTATTGTTTTAAAATTAGTAATACAGCAAATAACAAAGTAGGATAAATGATAAACATCCAAAAACCTGAAACCTATAGGTAATTTTTCCAGGATAATTTCAAGTTTATATAAAATTGTTGTGAAAGGGGTGAGGGAGGGGCCAGCAAGAGTGCCAGTGATTCTGCTAAGGCTTTTGAAGCTGTGTTTTCTAATGCAAGGTATTAATAATGGATGGTATATTGGAACTCTGTATTTTATGCATGATTTTTCTGTAAAACTACAACTTCTCTAATAAATACATACAGAATAAAATTCAAAAGATGGATAAAATAAAGATACTGATTATATAAAAAAATAGGATTTAAGAAAAAGCTTAATTGTAGCAAAGGTGCTCTTTAATAATAACAAGGAGATGATATAATTAAAATAGAGCATTCTGGGACATTTATGGGCTGAATAACTTCATGTCAATAGATATGAAGAAAGCCTGTTTAAATTCTATGGATAAAGTGATGGAAACACAAGAGTAGTGAGAGACTTTAACTCATTTCCTTGAAATATCACAACTAAAGTAGCTGGATATGATTAGTAAAAATGAGAAAAGTATCTTGAATAGAAAAAAAAGGACTACACAGCATTGGTAGAAAAGGAGATTTTGAATGAGAAACAATATAAAGAAACCTGTTTTAAATGACCACAAATACACTGAGACAATTAATTGGACAATGAATAAGACATTGTAATACCTCAAATTAATATATTCAAAGTGGTAAGGGATGATTTTGTGTCTATATTATGCTATGAGAAAAATATATTACAGACTAAAGAGAGAGTACTGGGGGAATTCTGTATGTGTTTATATACATAATTTATATAGATATGCATAATTTCAAGCATTAAATGTTCATTGCATATGTTTTAATTTTGAGAATATAGACAGGATTTTCCAGAATACACACATTTCACAAATAGAGAGTTGGGCATGAAAAACTAAGACACAGAGTTTTATACCTCAAATGTGACTTGTCAATAACAATGAAAAAAGATACAGGCAACAGAATTCTGGGCATTTTACAGGGAAAGGGGAAAGAGTTGGAAGGATTGTGGTAAAAATGCAAAGCCATATATGTTGCAGTGGGCTGTGAGAAGATTTTTAAAAGATGCTTTATATTCAATTGGACCTAAGAGAGCAACCAATACAAACATTATAAAATAAAAGTAGAATTGCCAACTGTGGGTGCAGGTGCATAAGGCTTTATTATGGGCTTCCACAGAATGCACCATTTAAAAATAGTATTATATGACATAAACAACAAAGCACAACATATTAAGTACATGCATGTGTTTATAGCTAGGACCACAGAATGAGAAAAGCAAACACCTGATGATAAGATCCTCAAAATTTGAGATAGTGGTAAAAATAGTAATGGATCACATCAATCATGTGAAGTCTGTAAATGTTTCCTGTTTTGATGGCAGAACATAACAACTCACTCACAAATGAACCACCAGCTGCATGTGCACAGAGGAGTGGGGTGATGGTGATCACATAGTGCAGAAGGTAGCAAATGGCAACATAATGATCATAGGACATCACCACCAGGAAGGCCAGCTCTATCATTCCAAAGAAGATAAACAGGAAAATTTGAGTGACACATACCGGAGAGAAATTAATTTATTTCCCTTCAGAGAATTACCAATCCTTTTAGGAACAGAGACTGAAATGCAGCCTAGATCTATAATGTACAAATTGCCTATAAAGAAATACATTGGAGAGTGCAGATGTGGGCTGGTTACAAGGACAGTAACAGAAGATTCCCAGTCAGGGCTCCCAGATAAAGCACAAAAAAGAGCAGAACATCCATGACTTGCAGTACTGGGAGCCTGAGATATCCTTGAGGAAAAATTTTGTGATGGGAATGAGGTTGTTCATGTCTATTTCTATATTGCCATTTCCTGGGAGTCAATGTATAAATTGATAAGATGATGCTAAAAAAACATAATAGAGACAATTCATAATAATGACAAATAAGATGTAATTGGTATCAGTGTGAGACTTCTAACTTGAAAATCAGTATAGAGGATATACAGGATAACAAATGGCAGTCTTTTAAAACTAGTGTGTTCATTTGAGTCTTTTTAGGACCCCAGAAAATTGTGTTCTAAAACTTTTTTCATTCCTGTGAGACCCTTTTGATTGGATTGGATTCAGTTTGGGATCTTTGATAGGATTGCTTCAGTGAGGTTTGACCCAGGGTGGGTCTTGACCCTTTTTCTGGAGTCTTTTATAAACAGAAGACTGAAAACAGAGACACACAGAGAAAAGTGCAGAGATATAGAAACCTGCAAAAGGCTGGAATCAGTAGAGCACAGAAGAGGCCCCTTAGAGGTTAAAAGAGATGAGGCTCAGAGGACAGAGGAAAGTTGATCAATATGTCTGATCACTCAGAGCTGAGTTTCTGAAACCAGCAGAGCTGCCATTTTACCCTTCCCTGTGTCTGAATGGCCACAGCTGAGCTCAGGAAGAAAGCCTGGAGGGAAAGGCAGAGACCTTGGCAAAGACCAGCCACCATTGTGCCTTGCCATATGGCAGGATTCCAGAATCACCAACAGCTGAAGTTTGGTGAGATGGCAACGGCATTGGTTTGGACATTATCACAGCCTCAGAAATGTAAGATTTTAATCTAATAAATTCCCATTATAAAGCCAACCAATTTCCGGTATTTTGCATTGGCAGCCTTTAATAACGTGAGATATTCAATGAAAATACAATGTATATTTTTTTGTTTTCTACCTCAAATGTGCTGATATTTAATAACTTCAATATTCACAGGATAAAATAATGTTAAATAAAGAATGCATTTAATATGATATCATGATCCAACAACCTCCATTTTAGTTGTGGAAAACCTAGAATTGAGGAATTATAACTATAAAATTTTAGAATTTTTATTTTATTTTACTTATATATAATCCTTTTGACTTCACAAAGATATTTTATGCTTTTCTTGACCAATTTAATAAATAATAATATTTTGTTTATATTGGTTATAGTCATATTAATTTCTTATGCTCTGTAAAATATTTGTGCAAATTATTTTTCTATAATATTCTTTCATTTGTTTTTTATTTTGTTTGTTTGTTTTAAATATACTTTTATATTTATTTAGAGATACTTAGATTACATAAATGTTACATAAAAAATATAGGGATTCCCATATACTCCACTCCCCATACCTCCCACTTTTTCCCACATAAATAACATCCTTCATTACGGTTGTACATTCACTGCAATTGATAAACACATTTTGGGGCATTGCCACTGAGCATTGAATATAGTTTACATTGTAGTTTACACTCTCTCTCACACTATTCTGTAGATTATGGGAAGATATCTAATGGCCTGTATCTGTCATTGCAATGTCATTCAGGATGATCCCCAAGTCCTGAAAAAGCCCAAATATTACATTTTGTTTTTCCCTTTCCCTGCCCTCAGAGCCTCCAGTGGTCACTGCCTCCACATTAGTGTTGTAATTTCTTCCATTGCTAGAATCTTATTGTCTGTAATAGAATACCAGGAAGTCCACTCTAGTCCATGGTTCATTCCCCAATCCTGAGAATTCTGGGATGGTGATGTCCACTCCACCTCTAATTGAGAGGGGGCTTCGATCCCATACAGCCAATGGATGAGACTCTCTTGCTTGCAGTTGTAGGTTCTCTTGTTTCCTTGGTATGGTGATTGCCATCCTCACTTCTTTGTTAGTTGTCCTGGGTGAGTCCAATGAACTGGGGAGTAGGTGTTGCAACTCCACTGAGGCTCAGGGCATAGCTGGCACATGGACAGTGCAAAGATTTAAGTCTTTTGTATGTACACCTACCAGCTCCTGTACTGACTATAGGTTTAAATAGAAAGGACAGATGAGCCATGTGTAGACAAGCCATAACTGAGTCCAACTCTGTCACACTCAGGAGCAGAAACTCCAAAGTAGGGCCCACTGGCAAACCACCAAACTCTGGAGCTATTTGCCCTGACCATAGGATCTGGGTGTCTCCAGAGCCCTTAGAAGCCTCACTATTTGGGAGTAGTACCTACTTTGTCAGTCAATTAGATCCTGCTGAGATGTGCATAAATGTTACACCAGGCATGACCTCCCGACTCAATTTGAAGTCTCTTAGCCATATAAAATCATTTGTCTTTGCTAATAACTATTAATCCTGAAAACAACAAATTTTAATAAGAACACTTAATATTATTATAGTAAGACTACTGTAATCCCAAGAAGGTAGATATTTAAAAGATTTACATGAGAAGCTCATTATAAAAGCTTTATTCATATATGATTGGTTTACATGAATACTTTTGAAATGTTTAATCTTTACAACAAAAACTTCATAAAAACTGAAAAAGTTGAGTGATTTATTGTTATTATATGTTAATAAAATTTCCAATATTATTTTATGCTTAAAAAAAAAAATCATTTCTCTTTACCTTTCTTCCCTTTTATTCAAGGTCTTTTTCCATTTGCTTTGCTTGGTAGTAATTCCTCGATGCCAGAGAAGCTCATCCCCGGGAATCATGTCCCATGATGATGGGAAGGTAATGCATTTATATGCTAAGTTTGGCTTAGAGAGAGGACACATTTGAGCAACAAGGAGGCTCTCAGGAGGTAACTCTTAGGTACTTTGCAACACTAGGCTAAGTTTCAATTTCAGGAGCAAAGTCTCATAAGCATAGTCATCAATATCAAGGGCTCATCAATGGACCATCCTCCTTTGCTAGTCATTGCTGCTGTACTTGGTGGATTGTTTCTGTCACATTAGAGAATGTAGCAAAGCTCTCCAGGATGGGAATTTATTATACTTTCAGTTATTGTGTGAATCTCCACCCACTGTGACAATGCCCCATGAATCTTTGAACACATTTATATACCTTATATATATGCCCAGGTGAACTTCCTCCCATGTATCCCCCATCACTGAGCTGCCTCACCAATGATCATCCCCTGCCCCAGTTGTAATCCTTCTGTGATCCAAAGTATCTTCAAAAATAATGCCAATAAAATAGCCAAATACAATTAATAGGAAAATAAAATAATAATGATAGGTTTAAATATAAGAAATAAAATGCATAAAAATTTTTAAAAAACTAAAAAGAATAAAATTTAAAATTTCTGATATTAAAAATAATGTAAAATGTTTCAAAAATTTTAAAATATGTTTAAAATTTATTAATTGTGTTTTCCTCTAATATCCTCATTTGGTAAAGTAGAAAAAATACTTTAAGAAGATAATTTTGTAAATTTTATAAACTACCAAAACATTATTCAATGGTAAAGATGATATTATTCAACCAGGCTTACATCTGTTTTTTAATTTATATTTGCTTTATCAAAGTCATGCATTAACACTTGATCATTAGAAATCTTCTTCCTATCTTCCAGCTTTCCAATTTAATCTTTTTCCACAGTCTGTCAAAATTCTTAGGATTCACAATGCTAAATTTACCATACGGCTTCACCTTCAAAATCCACCATAGTTGGTAAAAACAAAGCCTTGGCCATTAGAGAGATTGCAGGCTATTCTCTGTTTCTTATTGCCTCAGGATATCAAGAAAGTATGTACTTCACAATTTTAAAATGTGGACAATACCATACTGAGCAGAATTGCTAATTCCACATCTATTGTTAAACAGATGATACATAGTAATATATTATAATGATCAGCAAGGAGCCTAGCTGGTTCATAATACCCAGTTAATATATTTCAGAAAATATTTATCATTAAAAACTACACAGGAGAGCTCTACATTTCCACTGCAGTTTAAGGACCATTTTTATTTTATTTTATTTTATACCATTGTAACTCTCTTTTACATATAAATGTCTTAGCTGTCCTTTAAAATTGAGATAAAGAAATAGCTCATTGTTGGTTAATCTACATAAGGACAAATTTTTATCTTAATATTTCCAATCTTTGGCATCTATATTTGTATACACACAGAGATCTTCAGGTACCATTTAAAAAGTAATTATGTAGAATAAACACTATAATCAGACACATTTATACTCTTCTGTTTGCATAAATTTATCTTATGGGACAAAAATAATTAAGAATGCTACTGATTTTGAGAAATATCATCACTGTTTCAGGGAATTATTGGAAGTATACATCAGTGATATCAAAAATGGTTCCTGGAGAACTGGATATCCATATTCAAATGATTGAAAGAAAAACACCCCCTCACACCTTATATAAAAATTGACTGAAGATGGATCAAAGATCTAAATATATAAATATTATATCTTATATCTTATAAATATATAAGAGCCAAGACCATAAAGATCTTGGAATATAATGTGGGGAAGCATCTACAAGATCTTGTATTAGAAAGTGGTTTTATGAACTTTAAACCCAAAGCATGAGCAAAGATAGATAAAATAGATAAATGTTACCTCCTCAAAATTAAAAACTTTTGCACCTCAAAGGAGTTTGTCAAGAAAGTGAAAATGTAGCCTACTCAATGGGAGAAACTATTTGGTAACCATCTATCTGATAGGGGCCTAATATCCAGCATATATAAAGAAACCCTATACCTTGGGAAAAAAAAAAAACCATCTAAAAAATGGGCAAGTGATTTGAATAGACACTTCTCCAAAGAAGAAATACAAATGGCTAAAAAGCAAATGAAAAGATGCTCAACATCACTAGCTCTTAGGGAAATGCAAATCAAAACTACAATGAGATATCATCTTACACCAATTAGACTGGCAGCTATTAAAAAAATCAGAGGACTACAAGTGTTGGAAAGAATGTGGAAGAATGGGAACCCTTATCTAATGCTGGTGGGAATGCAGAGTAGTGCAACCATTGTGGAGGACAGTCTGACATTTCCTTAAGAAGATAAGACAAACTTATCTGTATAAGGAGATAAGTTTGTCTCCCTCTGCTGAGTAGAGTGACTTGGGTCTCATGAACCTGACCAATCTTGTCCCATAATATATGGTCACAACCATCAAGTGGGATTTACAGGTGGAAAAAGCTTTTTTCCTGCCCTCCACAGAGTCTATTTTCTTAACAGCCACCAGGATGTGAATATAGGAAAGGATAATTAGGAGGAAGGAGAATAAGACCATTCCAACATGTCCTACAATTATCATAGTCTACAGCAGGGAAGTATCATAGAACATGTGAAGAATGATGGGCAATTCACAGAAAATGTAGTCAATGACATAAGGACTACAGAGTGGAAGGATTGCAAAGTAAAAATTCACCACTGAGACAAAGAAGCCAACGATCAAGGCCCCCAGAGCCAGGGCCAGACACACAGATGAGCTCATTATAAGTTGGTATCATAGTGGGTAACAGATGGCCACATAGCAATACACAGCCATCACTGCAAGCAGACAGCACTCAGTTGCCCCAAGGAATAAGGTGGTGCAGGGTTGGGCAAGGCAGAAGTTGTAAGATACATCTTTCCTGGTTGCAAGGAAGTTAAAGAGCATCTTGGGGACCACAATTGTTTTAAAAAAATATGTTGAGAAAGGTCTGATGGCAGAGGAAGTAATACATGGGTGTCTGGAAAGAGGAATCAAGAACCACTAGAGAGATGACGGCTGTTTTGCCAAGGAAATTTGCCAGATAGACCAGTGAGAAGAGGAAGAACAGGGGGATCTCAGTCTGAGGGAGATTGGAAAATCCCACCAGGACCAGCTTGGTGATAGTGCTGTAATTCTCATGTCCCATTTTGGCTACTGAATTTTGCCTATTTAAGTTAGAGGAAGAAGAAAATAAAAATGGTGTTCTATGAAAACTATGAGATTACAACAATTCCCTTACATGTGAACAGCAACTCTGACAAGTGTACATTGCATTTAAATAATTATTTGTGAAATTTCATTGAACAGATATTTGTTTCAAAATAATAATACATTGGTGAAGCCTATAACCCTTCTCCAAATCAAGGTGTGAATGATCAAATTACTTGTTTTAAGAAAAATTCCATAAGAAACTTTGAACTCAAAGCTGAAAATTATACCCATGTATACCTATTATTTCAACATATACATAACTCCTCTGTATTTGATTTATCACTTGTTACTATTATTGGCTCAGATAAATAACTTACATTAGGGGAAGAAAAATAATGGTTGAAAATAATTTTATTTCCATTCCATTATATTGAATGTTTAAAAAAATATTTTATAGTTAACATTTATGCAAGACAAAAGATAGGTTGTTTTCCCATTTCTCTTCCCTAAGGAACAAAACTCATCATATCATGAAAATGGAATAATACACATAATTTAATTATTTTTAGTATTCTCACCATCTGAATATTAATTAGAAGAATATGAGTAGCACACCAAACCATCAAACTTTGAAACTTCTAGCAATGCTTTTACAGAAGATAATCCAGTTGTTTCAAACCAGGCATTGACTATTTAACTTGAAAGACAATTAAAGTACCCCAAATATCCACCAGCCACACAACTTGTCTAATTTTCTTTTACTTTAAAAACATCTGTCTGGAAATAGCAAGTTGGGACATGCTTTGAGTTGCTACCTGAAACTCTGTCTCCTGAACGGAAATACTAAAACACCAAATACATGTCTTTGTTGCCTTGTAACTTGGTTTGTTATTTCTCCCCTGACAGTAGCAATCTGACTTGAGTGCTGTTCACCACAGAGGCCTGTTTTGCTTGTTGAAATTCTTACACGTTTCTCTGAGGCAGCAAAATCTTTTCTTTCCCCTGTCTGACGGAATTAGGTTTTTCTCACTTGCAAACCCCCCTCCCCAATCATAATAAGTGAAATTAGCCAGACATAAAAGGACAAATAATGTATGATCTCACTGATTTCAAATATTAGAAAAACAAACTCATAGAGTCAAATCTAGACTCTAGGTTACCAGGGGATGCGATGGAGACAGGGAATTGCAAAGGTAAGGTAAGATTAAAAACATACAGGGTTCCTGTTTGGAATGATGAAAATGTTTTGGGAAGGGATGGTGGTGATAGTAGCACAACGCTGTCCATGAAATGAACAGCACTCTGTTAGATTGTAAATATGTTAACAGAATACAAATTTTTGGAAAATCCATGGAACTATACTACAAAAACCTTGACCCCTAAGATAAACCATGAATTTTAATTAATAGTGCAATTATAAAAATGTGGTATCATCAAATATAACAAATGTTCCTTATCAATGCAAGGTGTTGGTGGTGAGGTGGTATATGGGAATCCTGTACTTTATGCATGATTGTTCTGTAAACCCACAACTTCTCTAATAAAAAAAAAAAAAAAATCAATCCATTGTAAGCGATATGGCCAAATCTGTGCATCTACCAATATTATTTTATGCTTTAAAACAATGAGGATTTTCCAGTTGGGCAGCTGGCCATGTTCATTATGCAAATGTTCAGAAGTTCACTAAGTTTTTTGTGTTGTTCAGTGATTATGGAGCTTTTAGGAAAAAAATTGTACATCACAGTGTTTTGAATAAATCTTGTGCACTTCAGTGAGGAGGGAATGGGTTAGGAGAACAATTATTCAAACAAACATTCCAGAAAGACAGGGAACAGGAGGAGAACTGGCATACAGTGTGGTTAAGGAAAGGCCTTTTACTCATAGCTAGTTAGCTTACCATTCCTGTTGACATATACCAGGAGAAGATATTGGTCTCTTCCCTGTCTCACTTGCCAACCAGTTGTTACCAAAATTTATAGGCCAGCAGAGACTGTGAACCAACTAAAGAAGCTGAGATTAATGGGTTATGTGCAACACTGGGGCTAGTGATAGGAAACCTAAGTGTAGGGTCCATGTACAAAGGTAAAATTTAACAGCTTCTCTGACATTGCTCTTTAGCAATCTGAATCCCCAAACCCACCTCAATCCCAAACAAGAAAATAAACTTGACCTATTTCCAACTAATGCTTCAATGAGCTGTATGATTAGGAAACAGGTCCTGGAGTGTCAAGACATTAGTTTTAACTGATAACCCATCAGGAAGCATACTTTATAGGGTAGAGTGCCTTCTCTAGATTTTTCATTGCAAATTAATTTTTCAAAAATGAACTTAAATGACACAGGAGAGAGATACTTAGAAAGGAATAAATCAGGATCAGACAGGTTAATTGAAAAAATACTTTTCCTGAAGGAAAATGATCACCAAATGGCTATGACAATTTCTCTTCTGTGATCAGCCTTATTTGTTCTATATTGCAATGTATGAGTACACCATGGAAGAATTAACACCCTTTGGTGCTTTCACATTCCCCGTCAACTCAATGGGAAGTAAATATTTCCCCCTACATCACTCAATGTGTGTTTTCAAAGTTTTTACATCAATCCTTTGGTCCAAGAATGGCAGGACCATAATCATGTTTCCTGGCTTCCCCAGGAAGAAAGAACATCACCCAATGGTCCTTGTTTAGAGCATAATGCCATTTGGAATGCTTTGCATTTTCTCACTTATAAGTTGTCCATAAGATCAGTTATGCCATGGGAAAGTTCTATTTTGCAACATTTTCCCAACAAAAGAACATGTAGAACCATATTTTATTCTCAAAAGGAACCCAAATTTGGCAATATTACATGCTTGCATTATCTATTGTGAAAAGATTAGATTAAATGCATGACTCTTTATGTGATAATACCATTATATAAAGTGATAGATTTAATTATATGTGAGAAAGGACAGGGTGGACAATTGAGTTGTTCCTCCTTAGCATACATCTGTTTTACTCACTGATGAGGATGGTGATATAAGGGTTGAAGAAGGAAGGTTATTAGACTAGGTTATGCCTTACATCATTAAAATGGTGAAATTTATAGTATTGATATGTGTCAAGTTCATTTGGGAAAGAAGTCTTTCTTACTATCTGGGAGAATAAGGAATTCATGTAAGAGAAGATGAATTTACATAAAAGGGAAATGAAAATTTTAAACGGAAAAATCTATGGAAAAGTGTGATTCATAAATATAACTAAAATTGATCACTTAACCAACAGCACCATCACCACATAATTAACTACAATTTCTACGGCTACAAGTGTCACTAGCAAAATCACTGCTTTAGTTTTCTAAAGGTTGCTGAAAGCAAATAGCAGAAATGGGATGGCTTTTAAAATGGAGATTTTTTTTTAACTTACAAGCTTACAGTTCTGAAGATGTGAAAATGTCCAAATCAAGGCTTCATCAGGAGATGCTTTTCTCTCTGAAGACCTGCTTCTGTTGATATGGCAAAGCACATGTCAAGGCATATGGCAGTATCTGCTGGCACTCTCCCTTCTTCTCTAGGCTTCTTTGCCTTCAGCTTCTTGCTTCATGGCTTTCTTTCTGCTTCTGTGTTCAATTGACTTCAGCTTCTGACTTCTTGGGCTTTCTCCCTCTGGTTGTGGGGGTTGCTCTTTGTGTTTCTCTCCATATTCATTCCATTCATAAAGGACTCTAGTAAGAAGATTAGAACCCAACCTGGGCCAAGTCTCACTGAAGTAAGTTAATCAAAAGGCCATTAACTGGAGATACCTAATCAAAAGTTCCTACCTACAATAAGTTCACACCCACAGGAATGGATTAGTCTTAAGGACATGATTTTCTGGGGCCCATAAAAACCACAAACTACTACAATCACCAAATTATACTTTTACTATTTATTCATGCATCTTAAAAATAAGATGTATTTGAATCCATTTTGACTATATTAGTATGAGATGATATAATAAGAAGGTTTAGCATAGATATACCCCCAATTATTAAATCAATTTTTGACTCATTATCTAAAAGGCTGAGAATTCCCAAGTCTGGAATGATTCTCAAAGTTTCCCTCACTTGGACTTCATCCCTTTAAGGAAGTCCCAGCCCTTAGCTAAGGTGTCCTTCAGGGCATCTTTCATGGTTTTATTCTATATACTGAAAAGTACGGATTCAAGAGAGGTGTGTTGACACTGTAAAGGATAAAGAGGATCATGTTTAGGTGCAGGCTGCTTTTCTGTGAGGGGTGAACATATGCAAATGGTGCCTCCTCAGCCCATGGTGACCACAATGAAATGAGAGGCATAGGTGGCAAAGGCATTGCATTGACCTTGTCCTAAGGGTATCTTCAGATTGTGGAGATGATTTAATATGAGACCTTTGTGAATGAGAGGTGCTGATGAGCAGGACAAGGGAGCTGAGGAAATCCAATAGCTAAATGATAGGTATGTCAGTCAAGACCAAGTGGAGGAGGGGGACATTGTTACAGGAAAAAGTGATCAGTTTCATTAGGGCCACAGCTTTGCCTTAAGATGATGGATGGGAAGATGAGGAGAAAATTGCCTACCCAGGATAGTATGATAAGATGGACACAAAAAAAAGGCATCCAGAGAGGAAGTAGAAATAAAATTGTGCAAAGCATTCACTAACTGAGATGTTCTTCTCTAACAGGAAACTTACTATCATCTTGGAACAGCCCATGTGATAGTAAATATTTCACTGAAAGAGAGATTGCTAAAGAAAAAATACTTGGGTGAGTGGAGCCTATAATATTTAAGAATCAGGGTAATGATGAGGATGTTTCCAAGGATAGTCACCAAATAAGTCAATAAAAAATGTAGAAGATGAAGCTCCCAATGATTCTGGTGGCAGGTATCCAGAAAAGAATAATCTCTCTCACCTTGGTCCAATTGTCTTTATCCACACTGGGTGGGGAAGCTCTTCTCTTGAGAGAGCAAAGGAAGCAAAAAAAGGCAAGATACTTCCTTCACTAATGCATCTTCCTCTTCTCAGATAACAGGAATTAGGTAAGTTTATTTATTCTTCTATTTATAGGAAAATTAAGCTACTTGATTGAAAAATTTAGATAGGCTTATATTTTTATAAATTCAAAATAAGAATAGATGAAAACCAATGTCCCTAATATTTAGGATATATAAAAATGATATTACTGTATAGTATTGAATGACTCCAGGTCCTTCTTAAATGTTACTCAGGGCAGTGGATGAAAGGAGGACTGGGGGAAGAGAGGAAGAGAGAGGGAAAGGGGCAGAAAGAGGCAGAGTTTGATTTATTAAGGGAGGTGTGATGGTTAGGTGCATGTGTTACCTTGGCCCGGTGATGGTGTCCAGTTATTTGGTCAAGCAAGCACTTACCTGGTTGTTATTGTGAGGACATTTTGTGGACATAAATAGCCAGTAATTTGACTGAATCTATGGCTGATTACATCTCCAATCACCTGAGGAGATTGCCTTCAACAATGAGAGAAGTCTCTTCCAATTGTTTGAAGCCTTTAAAGAAGAAGTGAGGATTTCAGCAGTCAGAAGTGAGAATTTCCATCTGTACTTCAGCCAGCCAGCTTCTTCTGGAGAATTCATCAAAGACCTTTATCAGAGTTTGTGACTTGCTGCCTGCCCTAGAATTTGGAATTGTGCATCCCCATAGTCCTGTGAGACAATTTTTATATAGGACTCTCATAATATTTGCAGATATATCCTGTTGGTTCTCTTTCCCTCTAGAACCCTGGCTAGTATAGGAGAATACATGGAATAAACTGCAGTTATAAGGCCTTTGAGTGGGGTCTTAAAGAAACTGATGAAATGTGAGTACTAGAGAAGCCAATCAATGGGTTAATTTCAGAAAGTGAAAAAGCCAAAGTGAGATTATATGTTATTAAATCACTAATTTAATATCTTTATTGGGCGTTTAAAAATTTATTTAAATGCTCTTATTGTCTCTTCTTTTATGTGTACCCATCTGTGCTTGTGAACTTTGAATAAAACTGAAATTGGCATGTGCTTCCCTCCCTTCCCAGACCCAAGTGTCTTCAGAAATGCTGTACTGGGAGAGCAAGGATATACAGGAAGCCTGGAAGGATGCTGCCAAGCTCAGGCTAATCCTGAACACTTTGGCACATCCTTCTCCCCTTTCTGGGTCCAATTCCATTTCCTCTTCTTCCCCATTCTGAGAGGTGAGCTGCAGGCTCCCTGGCTGCTGCCGCGCCCCTGGCTCATCTCAGGCTCAAGGCTTTAGGGGACTAGATGCTGCTCTTTGGGTGGTGGTGGCTCCAACAGCCTCTCCAGGCAGG
The DNA here is from genome assembly GCA_026826555.1 of Tolypeutes matacus. Lineage (NCBI taxonomy): Eukaryota > Metazoa > Chordata > Mammalia > Cingulata > Chlamyphoridae > Tolypeutes > Tolypeutes matacus. The sequence goes on along the minus strand of JAKSZT010027849.1, from coordinate 1,120,972 downwards.
CAGTGCCTTGCTGGGAGGAGCTCTATGATGACACAAGTGGGCCCCTAGGGCCCCGACACCGGGTGGCCTCATGTGGCACATGATCTCCTCTAGGGACCAGCTGGGGAGGGGATGGCAGGGTGGATGAGGCGGGGATGAAGAATGGTTTGTTGTTGTTTGTATACAGCATTAAATTCCTCATAGTACTTTCCCCCTGAATTGTGCAATCCAGAAGAAAAATGATTCAACAACTGTTTCAATTTAAAAAAATACAAAATGAACATTAGGATTACAGAAATTTGTTGATATACTGAACTGAAAAGTACAAAACAACCGCTTAGCTATGGAACTGTCTACAAATTTAAAGTAATGTTCAAATGAATTTATCATACCTTACAAGACTATACAACTTCCCCTAACATCTAACCTAACCTTCAAAGAATTCTCAGACATCTACTATGAATTGATACCATCTTCATTTCAGGACAAAAGATTATATATAACTTAGGAAATAGTCAGTAGGTTTCCATCCTTTTCCAAGGCTTTTTCTTTAACAATTTTTCACCTTGCTTTACAGGATATCTTGCATGCACAGTAGAAATTTCTTAGGTCAGGAAAAATCAAGAGGAGGTTAGATTTTGTTCCATTTTATTTCTTCTAGAATTTGTCTTCTGTGCCAAGAGAATGGGGTTTCCATGGCAACTGTTCAGACCAAATCATTTCTGAGATTGGGCTATTGTCAAATCACCCCAAGACAATTCCATAGCACGCCCCTGGAGGAAGGTCTCACTGAGAAAAGCAAGGCTTTGAAATCAGCTGGGGACCCCTCAGGGTAAACTTTTTTTGTGTCAGAAAAAAACAGTCAAGTTTCTTCTCTCTGGAAATTTTAATGACTTTAATCCACAGAGACTCTATTAAATAAAAAGTTAAGAGACTTTTAAAAAGCAAAGGGCAAAGAATCTCCAATAATGTGAGTAGCACATTTTTTTAAAACTGTCTACTGAATCACAGAAAATATGCATAATCATGTATGTATGTATGCATGCAGGTGTATATGTTTGTTTGTGTGTTATTTGTAATCATGCAGTATCTCAGAGCTGCAGCTAGTTATCCTCCAGTATTGGAGAGAATGGAACTCAGTCCCTGCTCATTTTCAGTGACTGTAATAAATGTGCAGGATTATTTGACAAACAGAAATCCATGGATGTGCAATCCTACAGTCTATTCTTAGGTCTACCACTTATGATTGAGCCTTTGTGCCCTCTACTTAGACCACTGTAGAGAGATTTGAGAGAGGTTTAAATGCACCCCCACATCACAGGGCAATGGTTTCCTCTAAACTAGGGCACTGGGGAGGCTTTAGCGAAATCAGTTCCTCAGTTGAGTTATCTTTTCAACCTTTTCACTGACAGAGGGAAACACATTTTTACAATTTACATCAAAGATTCTCATATGCTACTCATAGCCCTGCCTAACATGCACGTAAGGGTCTTTCATTTGACCTCTTTAAAACTTTATTTCCAACCATAGCCAATCATGCATTACTTTATCAATCCACCAAGAATCACTTGTGAAGGATTATGTACAATTTTTTCCTTGTTTTTGCTTATTTTTTTATTCTTCTTGCTATGTTATTCAACAGCTCGTTATCTATACAGATAGAATACAATTCCCTGCATACCTGGAGGAAATAAAGAACAGCAAAGTAATCCCAAAACAACCTGAAAGAAAGAAATAGTAAAGATCAGATCAGAAGTAAATGAAGTTAAGAACAATAACAACAACAACAAAACAATAGAGAGAATCAACAAAACCAAAAGTTGGTTTTTTGAGAAGATCAACAAAATCTACAAACCTTAGCTACACTGACAAATAAAAAAGAGAGAAGACGCAAATAAATAAAATCAGAAATGAGAGGTGGGACATTACCAGTGACCTTGCAGAAATAAGAGAGATCATAAGAGGATACTATGAACAACTGTATGCCAAAAAACTAGACAAGGAAGAGAAGATGGATAAATTGTTTGAAACACATGAACCACTTACACTGACCTTAAAAGAAATGGAAGACTTCAACAAATCATTCACAAGTAAATAGATTGAAATGGTCATCAAAAACCTCCCAAAGGTGAAAAGCCTGGGTCCAGATGGCTTCACAGTTGAATTCTACCAATCATTCAATGATGAACTAATACCAATCTTGCTCAAGCTCTTCCAAAAAATTGAACAGAAAAAAAAAACACTAGAAAACTCATTCCATGAAGTTATCATCAGCCTAATACCAAAACCAGATAAAGATACTAAAAAAAAAGGGAAATTACAGACCAATATCCATAATGAATATAGATGCAAAAATCCTCAACAAAATACTTTCAAACAGAATCTAAAAGCACATTAAATGAGTTATCCACTGCAATCAAGTGTGTTTACCCCAGGTGTGCAAGGGTGGATCAACACAAGAAAATAAATCAGTGTAATAAACCACACTGATAAACTGAAGAAGAAAAAATCACATGATCCTCTCAATTGATGCAGAAAAGGCATTTGACAAAGTACAGCACACTTTCCTGATTAAAAACCCTCCAAATGTAGGACTAGGAGGAAGCTTTCTTGATACGGTAAAAAAGCATATATGAAAAACCTACAGCTGTCTTTGAACTCAATGGTGAAAAATTAAAAGATTTCCTGATGATTCCAGGAAATGGACAACGATGCCCACTGTCACCATTGTTATTCAATATTGTGATATAGGTCAAGCTAGAGCAATTAGAATAGATAAGGAAATAAAAGGCAACAAAATAGGAAAGGAAGAAGTACAACTTTCCCTATTCACTGATGATTTGATCCTATCCCTAGAATCTCCTGAAAAATCCACAACAAAGCTACAAGAACAAATAGAGGAGTTCAGCAAAGTGGCAGGGTAAAAGATTACTATGCATAAATCAATAGTGTTTCTATGCACTACTGATGTGGAATCTGAAGAGGATATCAGGAAAAAAATCCATTTATAATAGCAACTAAAACAATAAAATATTTAGGAATAAACCTAAAAAAGGACATAAAAGACCTATATTCAGAAAACTACAATACATTGCTAAAAATAACTGAAGATGACTTAAAGAAATGGGTGGACATTTTTTGTCATGGATTGAAAGACTAAATATCGTTAAAATGTCAGTTCTACCCAAACTGATTTACAGATTCAATGAAACCCCAATAAAAATCACAATAGCTTTTTTTTGCAGAGATGGAAAAATTTATTGTCAAATTTATTTGAAAGGTAAGTGGCACCAAATAGCCAAAATAACTTTAAAAAGATCAAATTTGGAGGACTCTCACTTCTGGACTTTAAAGCATATTACTTAGCTACATGGTATAAACAACATGGTATTGGCATAAAGACAGACACATTGACCAATGGAACTAACTTGAGAACTCAGAAATAGACCCTCACATGTACAGTCAAGTGATTTTTGACAAGGTGGACAAGTCCTCCTACCTGGGCCAGAACAGTCTATTCAACAAATGGTGCTGGATATCCATAGCCAAAAGAAAGAAAGAGGACCCCTATCTCACACCTTATTTAAAATTTAACTCAAAATGGATCAAAGACCAAAATATAAAAACAAGAACCAGAAAATATTTGGTAATCATATTTCTGATAATGGTTTAATATCCATGATGTGTAAGGAGTTTATGCAACTCAACCATTAAAACACAAACTATCTAATTTTAAAAATGGGCTAAAAACTTGAAAAGACAACTGTCCAAAGAAGAAATACAAATGGCAAAGAAACACATGCAAAAATGTTCAACATCACTACCAATTTAGAGAAATGCAAATGAAGTCAAAAATGAGATATCATTTCACATCTATTAGATGGGCCACTATTAAAAAGTAGGAAAACTATAATTGTTGGAGAGGATGTGGAGAGATAGGAACATTTATTCACTGTTGGTGGGAATGTAGAATGATACAGCCACTGTGGAGGACTGGTATTTCCTAAGGAAATTGAACATAGGCTTTCCATGTGACCCAGCCAAACCATTACTAGGTATATACCCAGAAGCACTGAAAGCAGAGACTAGAACATACATCTACTCACCCAAGTTCATAGAGGCATTATTCATAATTTCCAAAAGATGGTAACAACCCAGGTGTCCACCAACTGAGGAATGGATAAAGAAATTATGCTGTATACACACAGTGGAATATTATGCAGCAGCAAGAAGAAATTAAAAAGTGAAGCATATGACAACATAGATATACCTGGTGGATATTATGTTAAGTGAAGCAAGCCAGACACAAAAGGACAAATACTGTATGACTGTACTATCATGAACTAAATATATTGTGTCAATTCGTGGAGTTAATAATTAGGATACAATTTAAGAGAAAATAGCATGAGGGTAGAGAATGGAAAGCTGAGTGATAATCTGTGCAGAATTGGTTAAAAAATAAAAGGTAAATCTTTGGAACTGAATGAAAAAGGTGAAAGCATATCATGGTGTTTGTAATTAGCAGAGTTGTATGGTCATGACAGTGGTTGAAAAAGAAATCTAATATATGTATATTACTAGAACGAAAGCTAAAATCTGTAACATGGGATGGTATGAGATAGTAAAACCCCATGTAAAATATGTATATGGGTGATATTGATTCACAGAGTAATGGAAGTGTTATAAATATGGCATATTTTATGTAAAATATGAAAATAAACCACATTTATTATTACCAACAATCCTACTGAACATGCCTCAAATATTTGAAAGAACTCAAGTTTATGTGGAGTACAGTACTTTTTATAAAAGTCTGATTTTCTTACAAAAGAAAGAGTCAAGCTAAAGGCTTCATTTTAACTTAAACCCAGCATGAATGATGTGAAAATTTCTCTGTGTGTTCTGAAAGGAAATCCTGCAGCCACTGGCTTGAGATATCTGAGAACCAGACTCAAACTCTTATTGTATGAGTAGCAGGGTTACAAAGGAAACTAAAACCTCAACTCTGCAGGGTATCTTCAGTTACAGTGAAGACATTGATTGGAAAGGAGTGGAACCCAGAGGATTGGGATGGAGACATATGGGATGATGATAATATTGGTGGGGACATTGGAACCCTAAACATTTAACAGATAAACATGTGATGGCCTGCACTGTGGGGACACACTTTGTCAACCTTGTATCAACCAGCCTCCAGCCTGCCCCAGGGAGTCTGGACCTCCTTCCAGCCCTGAGGTGTGTACTACTCAAACTAAAGCCTACACTTCCCAGCTTATTGTCTGCCTCAGGGTGTCTGGACCTCCTCCCAGCCCTGTGGCAGGTGCCAAACTCCAGCAAGCTCTGTCCAACCTCCACCTTGCCCTGAGGAATCTACTTTTCAACACTTGCCTGAAGAGATAAATCCTGTCTCACCAGAAAAAAATACAAAGGAATGCCCAGAGGTCAATAGCTTGCAAGACATTTTGAATCCTCCTAGCCCCAACACCCATCTTCTCTTTGAGACCTAGTACTAGACCAAAATCACAAAAAGCCCCCAAAGGTTAAAGACAAAGTGTGTCCCATGAGGAAGTGTGCTATAGTCTGAAAGAACTGCATGAGTTTTCCAACTTATATAGACAGAAATCAGGGGAATATGTGTGGGAATGGATTCTAAGGTATGGGATAATGATGAAAGGAATATAAAGTTTGATCATGCTGAATTTAATGATATGAGTCCACTAAGCAGAAATTTTGGGTTCAGTGCTGTAGCTCAAGGGATTACAATGGGCTCTAATAGTTTGTTTGGGTGGGTGACTGAAACAAGGACCAAAAGATGGCCTAGTATGTCTGAGGTTGAGATGCCTGATTTGCCATGGTATACAGAGTAGAGAGAATTCAAAGGCTTAGAAAGATTGGAATGCTAGAATGGATTTACCATTTGAGACCTGCTCACCCACCCCAGGAATGCCCAGAGGATACACCTTTAACCAGGACTTTGAGGAATAAATTTGTAAGACTAAGTCCATCTTCCCTGCAGAGCTCTGTGGTTGCTCTTCTCTGTAGTGCAGATATTATTGTAGGGAGGGCTGTAATGGAATTAGAATCCTTAAACATTATGGGGATGATTGGAACCTTGGGCCAATAAAAGTCAAGTATCCTCAGTTAATCACCAAAGACCTGGTGGGTGTTGCTACTGTAATGAAAGGCAGATTCAAAGCAGCTCTCAAAATAGACTGTCACATAGAGTTATGGCATTGGCTAATAGGTAAATGGGTACCTATAAATGAAAAAATGGGCAGTCTACTAAAATTCTTCTGGATCTATATAAGCAGAAGAGTTCTAGGCCAAGTGAACAAAACTAACTCAAATTACAGATGCAGAAAATCATGGTCCCTTAATCAATTCCCAGACTTGAGACAGTTTACAGACCCAAAGACCCTTGAACGAGGAGAAGGCCAGGTCCCCTCAGGGAGTGATCCTGCTAAACTGCCAAAAATTTATACTGTTTCTCTTTCTGTCTCCTTTCCCCAAGGAGATCTATGGCCTTTCACCAGAGTAATTGTGCATTGGGGAGAAGGAAATAATCAGACATTTCAGGGATTATTAGATGCTGGCTCAGAAGTGATTAATTCCAGGAAACCCAAAATGTCATTGTGGTCCACTGGTCAAAGTAGGGACTTATGGAGGTCAAGTTATTGATGGAGTTTTAGCTCAGGTCCATCTCACAGTGGGTCCAGTGGTTCCCTGACCCCATTCTGTAGTTATTTCCCCTGTTCTAGAATGCATAATTGGAATAGACATACTCAATAACTGGCAGAATCCTCACATTGAATCTGTGACTTGTGGAGTGAGGGCTGTTATGGTAGGAAAGGCCAAATGGATGCCACTAGAACTGTTTCTACCTAGCAAAATAGTAAATAAAAAGCAATACTGGATTCCTGGAGGGATTGCAGTGATTAGTGCCACTATCAATGATCTTTAGGATATATGGATTGTGATTCCTACCATATACCCACTCAACTCTCCTTTTTGGCCTGTGCAGAAAACAGAAAGATATTGGAGGATGACTGTAGATAATCATAAGCTTAAACACGTGAGGACTCCAATTGCAGCTGCTGTCCCAGATGTAGTATCATTGCTTGAGAAAATCAACATATCCCCTGGTACTGGTATGCAGTCCAATTGATCTGGCAAATACTTTTTTCTCAATTGTATTGACCACCAGAAACAGTTTGCTTTCATCCGGCAAGGCCAGCAGTATTCCTTCACCGTACTGCCTCATGGAAATATCATCTCTCCAGCTCTGTGTCATAATATTGACCACATGGACCTTGATTGTCTCTCCCTCCCACAAGACATCACATTGGTCTATTATATTGATGATATGTTGATAGGGCTTAGTGAGCATGAAGTAGCAAAGACTCTAGAATTATTGATAAGGCATTTCTGTGAGGGGGAATGGGAGATAAATCCAACAGAAATGCAGGGAACTTCCACGTCTGTAAAATTTCTAGGTGTCCAGTGATGTGGGGCATGTTGAAATACCCCTTCTAAAGTGAAGGATAAGCTGTTGTATCTGTGCTACTCCAGCCCATTTACAGAGTGACCAGAAAAACTGCTAGTTTTGATTAGGGACCAGAAGAAAAGAAGGCTATGTGACAGGTCCAGACTGCTGTGCATGCTGCACTACCACTTGGGCCATAGGAACCAACAGTCCCAATGATGTTGGAAGTTTCAGTGGAAAATAGAGATGCTGTCTGGAGCCTTTACCAGACCCATATTGGAGATTCACAATGCAGACCCTTAGTATTTTGGAGCAAAGCCCTGCCATCCTCTGCAGACAACTACTCTCCTTTTGAGAAACAGCTTCAGGACTTAATAGAGCCTGAACTCTTAAACCTTAACCATGGGCCATCAAATTACCATGAGAAATGAGTTGCCTATCATGACCAGGTATTGTCTGACCCACCAAACTATAAAGTTCAATGTGCACAGCAGCACTCTGTAATAAAGTGGAAGTGGTAAAATGAGATAAGGCTCAAGCGGGTCCTGAAGGCATACGTAAGTTATGTGAGGAAGTAGCTGAAATGCCCATGGTCACCACTCCTGCCATGTTACCTTCTCTTTCCCAGCCCACAGCTTTGGCCTCTTGGGGAGTCCCTTACAACCAGTTGACTGAGGAAGAGAAAACTCTGGCTTGGTTTACAGATGGTCCTGCACAATATGCAGGTACCACCCAAAACTGGACAGCTGCAGCACTGCAGCCCTTGACTGGGACATCCCTGCAGAACATGGTGAGGGCAAATCCTCCCAGTGGGCAGAACTTTGAGCAATGCACCTGGTTGTTCATTTTGCTTGGAAGAAGAAATGGCCAGAAGTGTGTTTGTACATTGATTCATGGGCTATTGCCAATGGTTTGGCTTGATGGTCAAGGACTTGGAAGGAACATGATTGGGAAATTGGTGACAAAGAGGTCTTGGGAAGAGGTATATGAATAGACTTTTCTGAGTTGGAAAAAATATGAAAATATTTGTGTCCCACCTGAATGCTTAACAGAGGGTATCTTCAGCAGAGGAAGATTTTAATAATCAAGTGGATAAGATGACCCACTCTGTAGCTAATGTGCAACCTCTTTCCCCACAACTTCTGCCATTGCCCAATGGGCTTATGAGAAAAAGTGGCCCTGGTGGTAGGGATGGAGGTTATGCATGGGTTCAGCAACATGATCTTCCCCTCCACAACAGCAACCTGGCTACAGACACTGCTGAGTGTCCAATCTGCTAGAAGCAGAGACCCACACTTAGCTCCTGATATGGCACCATTCTTTGAGGTGATCAGTGTGCTACCTGTTGGCAGGTTGATTACATTGGATGACTTCCACCATGGAAGGGCAGTGATTTGTTTTAAATGGAATAGACACATATTCACTATAAGGGTTTGCATTTCCTGCACGTAGTGCTTCTTCCAAAACTACCATCCATGGGCTTACTGAATGTCTTATCTACCACCATAGCATTCCACACAGCATTGCTTTTGATCAAGGAACCCACTTCACAGTAAATGATGTGTGGGAATGGGCACATGCCCATAGAATTCACTGGTCTTACAATGTTCCCCATCATCCTGAAGCAGCATTATTGATAGAATGGTGGAATGGCTTTTGAAAATTCAATTACAGAACCAACTAGGTGGCAATACCTTGCAGGGTTGGGGCAACATTCTCCATGAGGCTGTGTGTGTTCTAAATCAGCATCCACTCTATGGTTCTGTTGCTCCTATAGCCAAAATTCATGGATCCAGGAATCAAGTGGTAGAAATGAGAGTGGCACCTCTCACTATTACCCCTAGTAGTCCACTAGGAAAATGTTTGCTTGCCGTCCCTGCAACCTTAAGATCTACTGGTCTACAGGTTTTAGTTCCAAAAGGAAGAGTGCTGCCACCAGGGAACACAACAATGATTCCATTGAACTGGAAGTTAAGGCTGTCACCTGGCCACTTTTGGTTCCTCTTACCTCTGAATCAACAGGCAAAGAAGTGTATTACTGCCTGGCTGGGTGTGACTGATCCTTACTATCAAGGGGAAATAGGACTGCATCTCTATAATGAGAGTAAAGAAGAGTTTGCCTAGAATACAAGTGATCCTCTAGTGTGTCTCTTATTACTGCCATGCCCTTTGATTAAGTCAATGGAAAATTGCAACAACCCATTCCAAATAGAACTAACAATGGCCCAGATTCTTCAGGTATGAAAGTATGGGTCACCCCACTAGTCAAAGAGCCAGGGCTAGCTGAAGTACTTGCTGAAGATAATGGGAACATGGAATGGGTAGTGGAAGAAGGTAGTGATAAATATGAACTTTGACCATGTGACCAGTTACAAAAACAAGGACTGTAATAGTCATGAATCTTCCTTGTTTCATTATGAGTATGATTGTATATGTACATGAAATGAATTTCTTTGTTTTCTTCCCCAACCTTTTCCTTTATCATATGACATTTTATTAGTTTCATGTCATAATATTTAAGGATGTCAAGTTTAAGAGTCAATATTACCCAAGGACTTGTACCTAATTCTGTAGGGCATTAATACATTTCCAGTTGTACACAGGAGAGTTGAACATAGTTATGCATATATATATAAGCATGTCTGTTATTGTTTTTACCTAGAGACTAAATATGGTTTAAGGTAATGTGTATGGTTGCCAAGTTGATAAGGGGTGGGCTGTGATAGTTAGGCTACTGTGTCCACTCAGCCAGGGAATTGTGCCCAGTTATTTGGTCAAGCAAGCACTGGGCTCATTGTAACACAAGGACATTTATGGGCTTTACTCTTCAGTGAGTTTACTGCATAGATGGATGATTACATCTATGATCAACCAGGGAGATTGCCATCAGCATCAGGAATGAGTGATATTGTATCTAATCAGTTGAATGTCTTAAAAGGGGAAGTGATTTCAGCATTCAGAGAGAAATTTCCCAGCTCATCTTTGGACAGCCAACTTCTCCTGGAAACTCATCAAGGACCTTCATTAGACTTTCATTGGAGGCCCTGGTTGCAGCCTTCCTGTGGAACCTGGATTGTGCATCCCCAGGGCCACATGACAGAATCTTATAAAATCTCATATTATTTACAGATATCTCCTGTTGATTCTGTTCCCTAGAGAACATTGACTTATGCACCAGGTTAATTCCTTTCTTTCACATAGCAGGGTCACAATGTTGACTATCTTTATATATGTCTCTTCTTTCTCTCTGTGTTCTCACTTTATATAAGACCCACTAAGAAGGTAGAGACACAACCTGGTTCATGCCTTAGTCCAATCAGAAGCCCTGAAGCAAGCTACTCAATTGATCTAATTGAGGTCCCTTAATTGAATTTAATGCAATCAGGGGGCCCCACACCCAAAGGAATGGATTAGTGCAAAATAATATTTTCTGGGATTCACAAAATTGAAACCATCACACCCTGCTTTAAAACTTTCTGGGTATATAACTAAAAGTGGGTCTGCCAAGTCATATGAACTGCCATAGGAACTGCCAAACAGTATTCTACAACAGCTGAACCATTTTACATTCCCAGAAGGCAAAGGATGAGTGTCCCAATTTATCTTCATCCTATACAAAATTTGTAATTTCCTGTTGCTTATCATCTTAAGAGTAGCCATTCTAGTGGGTATTAAATGGTACCTCATGGTGGTTATTTGCATTTCTCAAATAGCTAATGATGTTAGTCATCATTTCATGTGCTTTTTGGCCATTTTTAAATCTTCTTTGAAGACATTTCTATTCAAATATGATGCCAATTTTTAAAATTGGTTGCTTGTCTTTATTATTGAGATGAAGGATTTATTTATATATTGTGGTTAGTAAACTCATATCAGCTGTGTGGCTTACAAAGGTTTCTCCCATTGAGTAGGTTGTCTATTCACTGTCATGATAAAATCCTTTGACACACAAAAGATTTCACATTCAATGCACAAGCAACAAAAGAATAGTTAAATCAGACTTCATCAAAATTAAAAACCTTAATTAATTAAAAATTAATTAAGAAACCCTTGACTAACACAAGGTTCTGAAGATGTTGCTGTAGCAGTTTGATATTGTTTATGAATTCCAAAAATAGGTATTGGATTATGTTTATAAACTGGTCTATTCCTCTGGCCATATTAGATTGTATTAACTTCAGAGGGCTCACTTTTACTTGATTAAATTATCATTGGGGCTTTGATTAGGCCACATCAGCAGGATGTCAAGTCCCTGCCCCCTTGGTGGGTGGGAACTCACAGTGAAAATGACATGGCAGAGGAGAGAGTGGGAGTTTTGATGCTGGAGCCACAGGAAGTAAATACACAGAGAAGAAGAATTCAGAGAAGCAGATACATGAGGAAAGAGAGAAGGCTCACTAGACCCAGCAGAGGCCCTGGGTAGAGATATGAACCATTCAGCTGAGAGTTTACAGCCAGTCTTGTGGAGAGAGCAGAGCAGCTGAGCTGGAGAGAAATAAGCCCCAGGGAGAGCGATGAGCCCTCTAACCTACAGATGAGAATGGAAGGAGATGGGAACACAGAGCCTTAGAAGGAAGAAGAAGGCTGAATCTGTAGAGACTTGCAGCCGTCTTGCTCCAACATATGGCAATAGATTTTGGTAAGAGAATAATTTATGACTTATGGCCTTGTGACTGTAAGCATCTACCCCAAATAATAACCCTTTATAAAAGCTAAAGGGTTTCTGGTACTTTGCATCAGCATCCCTTTGGCTATTACAGTTGCCCTATGTTTTCTTCTTGGAGTTTGATAATTCCAGCTCTTATATTTAGATCTTTGATCCATTTTAAGTTGCTTTTTGCATATGCTGTGAGACAGGGGTCCCCATTCATGTTCTGCATATGGAGATCTAGTTTTCCCAGATTAATTTGTTGACCAGTCTATTTTTTTTCCAATTGAATGCACACAGGACACTTGTCAAATATCAGTTGGCCGTAAATATGAGGGTTGAATTTTTACTTCTCAATTTTATTTCAATGGTCTATGTGGTAGTTTGAGAATGGATGTATGCCAGAGAATCATATTTTTAAAGTTAGTCCATTCCTGTGGTTGTGAACTTGTTTTGAGTGGGATGTTTTGATTAGGTAACTTCAAGTAAAGTTTAGTTCAGGATGGATCTCAATCCTATTACTGGAGTGCTTTATTAATGGGATGAATGCAGACAGAGAGACAGAGAGAAATATATTTAAGCCAGAAGCTGAAAGCAAAAAATCACAGAAGAGAAGAGAAAGACCTATATACACTGCCATGCATCTTGTCATGTGCCTTGCCATATGACAAAGGAGTCCAGGATCACTGGCAGCCAGTAACAAGGGACATACATGACCTCATAATGCCTATATTAGTTAGCCAAAGGGGTTATGATGCAAAATACAAGAAATCTGTTAGCTTTCATAAAGGGGAAAAAGCTTTTAATTACCAGGCCATAAAGCATAAGTTACTTCCCTCACCAAAGTATATTGCCACATGTTGGGGCAAGATGGCTGCTGACATCTGCCAGGGTTCAGGCTTGCTGGGCTCCTCTCTTCCCAGAACCTGCTCCTCTCTGGGCTCAGCTTTTCTGTTATCTCCATAAGGCCAGCTGCAGACTATCAGGCAAATGACTTGTTTCACTTCCCGGGGCCTTTTCTCTTTCCTGACAACAAAGCTCCTTTGTGTGCTTACTTTCTGGGGCTCCAACTCAAAATCCCCCACTTTCTCTTCTGCCATGTCATTTTCTCCATGAGTCCCCACCCACCAAGGGGGCTGGGACTCAACATCCTACTGATGTGGCCCAATCAATGCTTTAATCATTATTTAATCAAGTAAAAGTAAAACCTCTGAATCCAATACATTCTAATATGCCCAGAGGAAAAGAACAGTTAACAAACATAATCCAATATTTCTTTTTGGAATTCATTAATAATATCAAACTGCTACACTCCACCCTCTCAATTCCAAAAAGACATTACAATATTAAAAAAAAACTTAATATCAATGCTGAATACAAAATCATATCACAGTTTAAAGAAATACAGTTTGTCTTTGGGCAAAGTCCCATCTGCTGTAGACCACTGAAACTTACAAAATAATTCATCTGCTTCTAATACACAAATGGACAGACAGAGGATAAACATTTTCATTACCATAAGGAGAATTTGTGAGGGAAACATGAGTCATAGTTCCTCTACACTTCAGTAAACCTGCAGGGCATCCTCCATTTAATTTCAAATTCTGAGGGTCCTTCTTAAGATGATGGTTTCTTCTCCTTGGGACCACATGGGGACTCAAACTTTCTACAGGCTTGTCCAATGGCCATTTTCTTGGTTCCATCCTCATCAAGCATCTGGGTGTTGACCAACCTCCAGACCTCACCTTCAAAGAGCATTAGGGTGATTGCCAAGGCTTACTCAATCTTTGGGTTAGAGTCTTAACCCCCATAGTACAGTGAAGTGAAGACAACATCCTCCTTAACCTTTCGTATACAGGCTCAACCCTCTCAGAGCAATGAGTTGACCACCTGGCCTTCCCAAATCCATGGGGAACCAACTGTCCCTCTCAGATCTATGGGCCATTGACCTCAACCACCCTAATCCTTGCAGAATGTGCTCCACCCTCTGTGCACCCTGTGGAGGCAAAACTCTCACAGAACATTGGGTGGGAACATTCACCCTTTTCAACTGCCTGGGCAAATTCACCCTCTCTGTACATATGGTTGGGCTTCCTCTCTTGACCCAAGGTGATGTCTCTTTTTTTTAAAGTAATTTTTTATTCATTTTTAAAAGGTACTTATATTACATAAAATGTTACATAAAAAATATAAAGGATTCCCATATGTCCCATTCCCCACACCTCCAACTTTTCCCACATTAACAATTTCTTTCATTAGTGTAGTACATTCATTGCAATTGAACACATTTTGGAGCATTGCCACTAAGCATGGCTTATATTTTACATTGTAGTTTATACTCTCTCCCACTCAGTTCTGTAGGTTATGGCAAGATATATAATGACCAGTATCTGTCATTTCAATGTCACTTAGGTCAATTCCAAGTCCTGAAAATGCCCCATATTGCACCTCTTTTCCCTCTCCCTGACTACAGCACCTCAAGTGGCCACTGTCTCCACTTCAATGATATAATTTCTTCCATTGCTATAATCACAAGTCCATAGTAGAATACCAGTAAGTCTACTCTAGTTCATATTTTATTCCCCAATCCTGAGGATTCTGGGATGGTGATGCCCACTCTACCTCTAATTAAGAGGGGGCTTTGATCCCATATGGTTGATGGATGGGACTCTCTTGCTTGCATTTGTAGACTCTCTCTCAGTTACTTGGTGTGGTGGGTGTCCATCTTTACCTCCTTGTTAGCTGTCCTGGATGAGTCCAATGAACTGGAGAATAGATGTAGCAACTTTCAAGGTGATGTCTTAATTCCAGATGTCAGCTTCAATTTTTTCCTCTTAAAGCTCTTTCTCCTTCAGTCTCTCCTTTCTGTGTCCTTTTTAGTCCAAGCTGACAGTGGATTTATTCATACTGCTCTCTCAAAAAACCTTGTTGGTTTAGCATGCAAGAAGCAGGGGTCCAAGCCCTCAGTCAGTAAGACTTTCCATAAGTCTTTCCAAGATAACTGCAGTTTCAATCCTGGTTTCCAAGATCCAAGTTTAGTTAAGTCCTCCAATGGGGCACTATCATCTGGGATCTAGAGTTCCAGATGCTTAGACATTCCAGGATCAGTTGCTCCTTGTAAAAATACTATGCTTTTTTTATTATTATGAATTTGTAATAAGTTTTTAGATTGGACAGTGTGTTTCTTCCAACTTCATTCTTCCTTTTCAAGATGGCTTTGACTATTAGGAGTGCCTTGCCATTGCACATAATTTGATGATTGGTTTTCCATTTCTGCAAAGAAGGCTGTTGGAATTTTGATTGGGATTGTGTTTAATCTGTAAGTCTTCTTGAGTAGCATTGCCATTTTAAGAATATTTAGTTTCCCCTCCATGAACATGAAAATCCTCCCATTCTTTTAGGTCTTCTTTGACTACTTTTATCAATATATTTTTGTTTTCTGTTTACACGTCCTTTACATCTTTTGTTAGATTGATTTCTAGGTATTTTGTTATTTTAGTTGTTATTGTAAATGGATTTTTTCCTTGATTTCTTCTTCAGATTAATTACTCATACATGAGAACCTACCGCACATGTTGCTTTTGTACCATGCTGAATTCATGTACTAGTTCTAGGAGCTTTGTTTTGTGGATTTTTCATGATTTTCTATGTATAGGACCATATGATCTGCAAATACAGAAACTTTTAATATTTTCTTTTCCAAATTGGATGCCTTTTATTTCTTTCACTTGCCTAATTGCTCCCAGTACAATGGTGAATGACAGCTGGGGACAGTGAGCATCCATTTGTTATTCAGATCTTAGATGAAAAGTTTTCAATCTATTACAATTGAGCATGTTAGTTGTGATTTTTTTCAAATATTACCTTTATCAGGTTGAGTAAATTTCCTTCTGTTCTTAGTTTTATATGCATTTTTATCAAGAAGGGGTGTTAGATATTGTCAAATGCTTTTCTGTATCAATTGAGGGGAAAATGTGCTTTTCATTCCTTTGTTCAGTAAATATGTTTTATTAAATTCATAGATTTTTTTATGTAAAACCACATTTCTACACTTGGGCTAAATCCCATTTGATTATGGTGAATAATTCTTTTGATTTGCTCAGGTTCAGTTTGCAATTATATTTTTGAGGTTTTGCATTTATATTCATAAGGGATAATAGTCTGCCTTTTTCTTTTCTAGTGGAATCTTTATCTGCCTTTGATATGAGGGTGATGGCCTCATAAACTGAGTTATGTAGTGTTTCCTTCTCTTTAAATTTTTGAAGCTTTTGAGGAGGATAGGTTTTAAAGTCTCAGATTTAAGATATTTCTTCTTTTTAAAGTAAGTATATAGAGCTATAAATTTCTCTCTCACCTCTGCCTTTGCTGCATCCCTTAAGTTTTGGTATTTTGTGTTTTTATTTTCATTTGCCTGGAGAAATTTCTGAATTTCCCTTGTGATTTCTTCTTTCATTCATAAGTTAAAGAGTACATTGTTTATTTTCCACATATTTGTAAATTTCCAATTTTTCTCTGTTGTTGATCTATATCTTCATTACATTGTGGTTAGAGAAGATACATTTTATGATTTCAACATATTTGAATTTATTGAGATATGTTTTGTAACCTACTGTATGGTGTATCCTGGAGAATGATTTTTGTGTACTAAAGAAGAACATATTGTGCTGTTTTTGGGTGAAGTGTTCTATATAGGTCTGTTAGCTCTAGCTGGTTTAGATTGTTGTTCAAGTCATCTTTTTTCTTATTAATCTTTCATCTAGACATTTTATCCATTATTGAAAATGGTGTACTGAAACCTACTTTAATGTAGAACCATGTATGTCTCCCTTCAATTTTGTCAATATTTCCTTCATATATGTTGGAGCTTTTCTTTTAGGTGCATATATATTGCTACTTCTCTTCTGTCAAGGTGAATATTATAACTCTATAAATATTATAATATTTTTCTCAAACTCTTTGCAATTTGCAAACATACATAATTCAAATTTGCAAACTAAGATGGATATTGTTCAATTTGTGTCCAAAGAGCAATTTTGTTTTCAATTTCAACTGAAATTAACATGTATCTTTCAAACTGTGGGTTAACAATGTAAAAAAGAAAACAGTGGGCCTATATCTTTATATTGCAAAAAGAAAAAAGGTCAACATAGAATTATCTACCCAATAAAAATAACTTTCAAAAATAAAGATGACATTGGCATTAACAGAAATTTGGAGTTGAACAAATTCATCACCAGAACACTCATAATACAAGAATTTAAAAGGAAGTTCTTTAAGAAGAAGGATAAATTATGAGGTTTGAAAATATGAATCTACACAAAGAAATTAAGTGCATCAGAGAGGGTAAATATATAGATAAACACATAACCTCTTCTACTATTAAAAATACTGTTAAGAGAAAATTGACTTCATAAACAAAAATAATAATATTTTGAGAGTCTTATAGCATGCATGTATATGTTAAATGTATGAAAAAATTAGCCCAAAGACCATGAGGGGTGATATCTGGAAGTATATTATTGTATTATTTTTTACTAAGTGTGAAGTGGTATAAAATCAAATAAGGTAGGCTTATATTAGTTACACATGTATACAATATATTCTAAAGCAAAAACCAAAGTCAGAAAACAAAGAATTAAAACAAACAAGGAAATAAAGAAGATAAAATATGCTGAATTAATCCAAATGATAGGCAAAAATTACTAAAAATAAACAAGGCATAAAGAGGTAAAAATAGAAAATAGCAATATGATATAATTAAACCTAAACATATCAATAATTGTAATTAATATAAATTATAAAAATAACAACTAAAAAGTAGATACTCTGAAAGAATTCAAAAACAAGACTCAATTCTATGTAGCCTTTAAAAATATATTTTTAATTCAAGCAAATATTTGAAAAGAAATAAAATTATAAAATACTATCATTAATTGAAAGAAAATTGGAATAGTTAAATTATTTAATTAGTATCAGATAAAGAAGATTTCAGAAAAAATATTAGGTATAATGAAAGTCATTTTAAAATGATTTTGGGGTCATAAATAAATCCCAAACCTACATGCATGAAATAATAAAACTACAAAGAAATGATGTGAAACTGGTAAAACTGCCAGAAAAAATACACATATGAACATTTAGAATTGGAGATTTTTTTTGATACCCACCCTCTCTTCACTGACACCTGAAAACAAAGATAATATTCTGTAATGGTTTCCAGTTTTTGAATTTCACACAAAACTCTTTATGGTTCACTATTGGGTCTATTTAACAAAGTCCTATGTGCATTTGAAAAATGTAAAATAAGCAGTTTGGGGGTACAGAGTTTTACAAATGTCAGTAAGGTATACTTGAAAAACTGGATTTCTCAAGTCTTATATCTATCCTTATTTTTATCTGATATTTTGTCAGTTGTTGGAGCTTGTATTAGTAAGGGTTCTCCAGAAAAATAGATGTGACTTATAATGTAAATAGTTTCACATTTAGAAATTGGCTTACATGAATGACAGAGGAGATGAGCAAGTTCTGATTTCAAAGGTCAGGTAACAAGCTGGGAAAACCTTTGAAGGTTTTTGATGAACTCACAGAAGAAGCTGGCTCACTTAAATAGGGATGGAAATTCTTCCTTCTGACTGTTGAGATCATAAGTTCTCCTTTTAAGGATTTAGAAGATTGGATAAGACTTCTCACATTGTTGAAAAAAATCTCCTTAGTTGATTGTAGATGTTATTAGCCAAATATGCAGTCAGCTTACTAATGATTTAAATACAGGAAATATCCACACAGCAATAAACAGGCTGATGCTTGCTTGCCAAGTAACTGCACACCATAATCTAGCCAAGTTCACAAATGAACGTAAGCATATCAGAGTATTTTGGTTTGCTGAGGATGCTGATAAAAGCAATACAAATGGGTTGGCTTTTATAAAGGAAATTTATTTGGGATAAAATCTTATAGTTCCAAGGCTGTGGAAATGTCCAAATCAAGACATCATCAGAGATGTTGTCTCACCAAAAGACAAAATCCTGGATTCCTGCCATGTGGCATGGCAAGATAGCGGTCAGTCACCAGAGTCCTCTCTCTCAAATGACAGGGTCAAAATGGTGGCTCTCCTTTTCTGTGTTGTTCTGCTTTCTCTGCTTTTATAAAACCCCAGCAAGGAGGCAGAGACCTAACCTGGGTTGCGCTTCACTGACATAGTCCAGTCAAAGGACCTAAAGTGATCTAAACAAAACTGATCTAATTAAAGTTCCCTTAACTAAGTCTAATCAAAAGTCCTCATCAATATTGCATTTATAGGCACAGGAATGGGTTAGCTAAAGAACATAACTTTCTGGGGTCCACAAATGGCAAAGCAGGACACAGAGCTATGCCTTAAAAATGTTTAATTATAATGTTGTTTCCCCATTTCTCATTTTAGTTCTCTTAATTTTGCTTTGTATATTGTGATTTTTTATTATTATGTCCAAAAAATTGCCATGGAAATTTTTTGAATGAACATTTCAATATGGGCTTTATAAAGTGTCACAGTAAAGATGAGTATTTCTATTAGGGAATAGGTTTCCAAATTGATTCATACACAATGGGGTTTCGACTGATGTGTGAAGAATAAAATTTAAGAATCTCTGTTTAAATATATTGTGCTATCATTTTAGTAAATAACATTATATACACATTGCTTACTACACAATGCTTTTCTACAACATAAACATAATAATGTATAAAGGCACAGTCATATAGGAGGGAACTGGAGAGTACTATGACAAATTCAAAGGTTATTATAGGGATATGGGCCATAATATTTGAGACACTAATAGGAAAGTTTATTTAAGTACATAATTTCATTATTTCACTTTCAAGCTACATTGAAAGGATGCATCAGGAACAATATATGTGGAAATAGAGAGAAAAATATATCTGTCTTCTCAGAATAGAGATTTTAATTCTTGCAAACTTCTAATCTTAAACCTAAAATTTTTCAACATAGCAGTGATTTTCATTTTATAAATCCTAATATTTGTATTGAGTAAATTAATTACTTAAATTTATACTGTCACATTAAAAAATAGGTACATAACAATCATTGATCTCCTTCAATAACCACAGCTTTCTCAGAATCTCCTTTTGTCTTCAGCTTTCAGACAATTCAGGTCACTGAATTGAAATTCAGTGAAAAGAAATTTAATATTGAAACATATTTTACATCATTTCATCAAAATGGGAATGGCTTCAAACAATTATCCTAACTTTTTCCTGAATGAAAATTTCTACTCATAACTCTATTTACAGCCTCCTTTATCTGCTTGTTTCTAAGACTATAGATTATAGGGTTCAAGAAAGGAGGGACTATAGAATAGAATACAGAGGTGATCATGTCCTTAATTGTGGGTGAGCTGGAGGTTGGCTTCATATATACAGAAGCAATTGAGCTAATAAAGACAGTCACCACAATGATGTGAGGAACACAGGTGGAAAAGGCCTTTCCCCGCTCCCCCCTAGTTGGAAACTTGAGCACAGTAGAAAATATGTGAAAATAAGATTTGATGATGAAGGCAAAGCAGCCACCACCCAAAATCACCACAGAGATAAAAATTAAAATTTCATTGCTGAAGGTGTCAGAGCAGGAGAGCTTCAATAAAGAGGGCATGTCACAGAAGAACTGATGGACCACATTGGACTGACAGAAGGGCAGCCAGAATGTGTTGCCAGTGTGGAATGCAGAGTAAATCATACCAGTGAGTACTGAGGCCAGAGTCATCTGGACACAGACACGAAGGTTCATGACCACAGGGTAGTGGAGGGGCTGGCAGATGGCCACA
The DNA here is from genome assembly GCA_026826555.1 of Tolypeutes matacus. Lineage (NCBI taxonomy): Eukaryota > Metazoa > Chordata > Mammalia > Cingulata > Chlamyphoridae > Tolypeutes > Tolypeutes matacus. The sequence goes on along the minus strand of JAKSZT010027849.1, from coordinate 1,100,043 downwards.
TAGCGGTCACGGGCCATGATGGTGAGGAACAGCATCTCTACTGCAGCAAATGCAACCACAAGGAAGATCTGAGCTGCACATCCAGCCATGGAGATTGCCGTGTTGTCAAGCAGGAAGATGACACATGCCTTGGGGACTGTGACAGAAATGTAGTACATGTCCAAGACAGACAGATTCCTAAGGAAGAAATACATGGGGGTGTGAAGACTCTGTTCAAGCCTGGTTACTGTGACAATGAAAAGGTTTCCCAAAAGCGTTGCCAAGTACATCAGAAGAAATAGCATGGCATGTAAGACTCTGAGCTCCCACGCATCAGAAAACCTTGTAAGCAGGAATTCAGTCACTGTGGTAGAGTTGGGCATCTTAGGAAAATTGGCCTTGGTCATGGAAAGACAGACAAATAATCCCCTTTAAAAAAACATGAAGAATCAACATGGAGAGTTAATTAGCCTAAGAACATTCATTGTTTCACCTTGGTCCAATTTTAGTCTCTCTAGTTTGTTTTTCGTTAGTAGCATATAACATAATGTTTCCTCATGTTCTTTAGAATCCCTGCTTGTGACACTTATTTAAATGGTAGAGGTAGCAGTAAAATGTAATCTTTAAGAGCTTATGCCTATGTTTGCATATATAATTTTTATCACCCATTAGTTATAAAATGAATCTATCAGAAGTTAAAGGATTGCCTGGAAGATTAAAATATTTCATATAGATAATTTCTATGCATCTCTGTATCTTTAGGAATATTCCCAGAATGTTAAAATTTATGACTGTAATGATGACAAAACAGAATCTGAGTAGAGATAGGAGGATACTATTTATTCCAAGCCTCCCCAAATTTTATAATCAGTTTTTAATCCATTCCCTGGCCACCAGGTAGAAAATTGTTTTAATCTTCACATCACCAGCTATGACTTTGATACTGATTTCATTCAAAAATTAATCCTTAAAATGTCCTCTTTCTGATGACCACATACTCACTGGCTATGCACAATCTTCCTAGCACCCCCCCCCCCATTTCTTTCTCTCCCCCCTCTTTATATATACACACCTTTATCTTCACATTTTATTCTTCAACATATCTTTGTCAATTCTTAGTAGTTTCTTAGATGCTTTCTGGTTTCATTATGTTTCTTTGTCAATGTTCTTGAAAAAATAATCAACCAAGTGAATTACATTACCAGCTTTCACTTATTTATTATTTCTTTTATAGTTTACATTATTCACATATTATACACTTCACTTCTCATTGTAAATCCAAAAATTGGGACCTAGAACATGCAAAAAAAAAAAAAAAGAGTAGGTGAATGAAAGCTCAAGGACACTTATTAAACCATGCAAATGAAGTGGAAGAGTGGATATTAAATGTCAGATTTGTCTTCTCAGATAGTGCATTGCCACAAGGAGCATTTTCTCCAGCATAAGTCCTGATCCTACTGAGATTCAATGTTTCCCCACCAAACCAATACAAAATCCTCACTCAGGCTCAGTGTTCACTAGTATGGCAACATTCAAACCTTTTGGGTCCTCTATTAAATCACAATGATCCAGAGCTGAAATTTCTCTCCACTGTTTACCTACATATAGATTACTAGGTGGTCTATGAGAACTGTTCAAAACTATTTTCTTGATTGCTTCATATTTTAATATTCTTGACCTTATTGTACATTATGTGATCACTTCAACTCAGAGTTATTTATTATGATTTGGTTTTCAAATGATTTAGAAGAGTAAAATATCTTTATTGCCCCAGTCTCTACTCAATGTCAGCATACATTGTTTATAACCATTTAAAATATTCTAAGAGATTTTGTCCTAATGTATTTAGAATTTCATATATAAAAAAACATGTATAGTTTCACTCATCTGTCCCCATTATCTGTTTTCTTGGGGTGAGTGGAAACATCTATTCCTAAGGCCAATGAACTACTCCAGTCTTCATTCTCTCTCCACTTTCACTGAATAAATGTTTCCCACTACAGGCCATCATAAATGTCTCATGCTTCTCCATGTTCTACTTGAATTTAAATAGATGCTGAGCTTACTCTGTTTAAAAATTAAAAGAAGTCCCTTGTGACTCTTGATACATTTATATAACCTATGGGGAAAATGCATTATTATTAACAATAGTAGGTTAAATAAATTAAGTGTATTGATTCTTTGATTTTATATCAAACACTATTATATTCCCCATAAAATCTGGACATGTTTCAGAACTTGAGAAAGCTGAGATAGAAAGATATTGCTTGATGTGTGGGTCATTAATGAATGTTTTTCCTTTATAATGTTCCCTTTCACAATCAGTGTTAGCTAAAACCTTTACTTAATTTTAGTGTGGAAAAGTTTTCTTCTGAATTTGGTTAAATTGTATGTTTTCCTTTTTTACTTGAAACCACAGGATGTGCATTTTCAGACTTGCTTACATTTTCACTTTTTAATTCTCAATATTAAAGCACTTTATATATTAGTTTTGGTGTTTCCTTTTTCTCATGACAAATATAACTTCTTTTGTCATAGAGAACCTCTGCTGGCTGTAGGAAGGCAGGGCCTGTGTAACTTTCAGACTGATCTCCTGATTGCAATGAAAAAAAGCTTTACTTCATTATGATCTCCTTTATTTCAGAATCCCTCAAAATGATTCCATAATGCATCAATATTTCACAAATGGAACACAGAGTGAATATATTTCATAATTTCACAATCACCAATCAAGTGCAGATTTCCAGCAAGAATTACTCATGTGTCAGAACAGCAGATTTCAATATGTGCAAACTTTAGGAGAAAGCATGTTTTACATCCTAAGTATGCCTTTTTTTTTTTTTTTTTTTGCTATGGAAAACTTCATAAATATCTTTGACTCTCAGTTTTCTTTTATATAAAATTTGTAAAAAGACCTACTTCATGAATTTAATATGTTTTAAAAATTCAAATAGAGATTCTTATAATGGTAGCTATGCTGAAAAAAAGTAAATCAAAGAGTACCAAACATAAAAAGGTGATTAAGCATGTGATTCCTTCAGCACTTACATTTCTTCTATATTAAATTCATATTACTATTATTTTTTAAAGTAAACAATGAAGTAAGGAAATCCTAGTGTACTGCATTTGTTAATATGATTTTCTAATTAAAGAAGTATTACTAAATGTAAAATGTTCTGTAGAGAGAGAGATTGTAAAACTGATAGTAGTATTAAACAGTATACAGATTGCAGGAGGATAACTAGCAAAGTAAAGTTCTCCTGAGATAACCAGTTCATTACACAGCTGTTTCAATCCATCAAATGGTAAAAGCAAATGATTTGTTGTGTTTTATGCAAAGAGTTGAAGAAATAGAAAATATATTTTAGTCATTAATATATTCATTTGTTTATTTGCTGATTGAGACATCCATGCAATCTTTAATTTATTTATAATTAAATCTATGTTTCAAGATATTTTAGAGTGAATTATATTTAGACATTTATCTAAAAGAATTATGAACTAATGCTTACATGTCTTTCATGATATGTTAAGAGAAAGCCCTAGAATTACACATTTTAATTTTATGACAGGGATTCTTTTATTCACTATGTACCTCATGAATATAGCAGAATGCTTAGTAAAGAGAAAATATTAAGCCAATAAATATTGAAATCATTAATTTATCAACAATATTATACATAATCAACATCCTATCTGAATTAGATACATTTAAGTATAAATTTAAATTAGCATTCAGCATATTAAAACTCTGGTCAGTGTGCAGAGCTTCTCCAGCCCTTGCTCCATCAGGTACTTTAATCAGCTCACGCTTTGCTTCCAAGAATAACCATCAAAACTAATAAAACTGCTTGAACTGAAGTTTATTATTGCATTGAACAAAAAAGAGGTGGTTGGTCACATTAGTTGAGTAACTCCCATATCTATATACTTTAATAATAGTTCCCTTGAAAGTTGCATTCAAAAAATCAAGTGAAGAGTGTAGGAAGGAAATGGGGTGATTCCTGGAGGGAAGAAAAAGAGGAGAGAAAAAAAGAGTCATTAACAACATACCATCAGAAGTTAATATTGCTTTTTCTTACCTTGGATAGACAAGTCAGGAATCCTAGTAGGGTCCAGTGATGTTTCACCTGCAGGCAAGGATGAATGGGCATGTAGAGATAAATAACATCCTGAATGGACCTTTCTATTGTAAGAAGAACTATTGTGTTGTTTTATTTCCAAATGGTTGTCTCCAATGGCATCAGAGAAAACTACTGGAAATACAGGCTTTAGCATCAATAGTAGCCATGGCCCATGGGAAATTTCAATGAGACAATTGTTTACAGGTGGTTAGAGCAGGATGCCAGTAAAATATATGATGAACAGAACTTTTATATATTAAGATATATTAGTGTATTTGAACATAGGAAAAAAATGGGAGAAGATTACAGGGACAATCACAAAAACAGAATGAAAATCACAGTTCCCCTAATATCCTAAGTGCTATTAAGGTGGAATGCCTGTGGATCTTTAAGACCAAGAAACAGAGAAGCAAACCCAAAGCCTTGCCTCAGCCCAATCCTGGGACACTAAGTTTTCATGGTCATCCTCAGGGTTTTTCTCCAGGAATGAAGTGATTTTCACTGGTCAGTCCAAACTCATGGTATTGCTAACAGTGACAAAGCAGTTCTTTCTGAAATTGTCCAAATCATACATGAGCCTAGTGCCACAGCCCAGCACAGAGGCCTGTGAGCTGGATGATCATCATCACATTGCTCTATCTCTGCTGCCTCAGATTCTCCACCCGAGAAACAACAATGGTGACCACCCGCATGTACTGCTTTAGAGTAGGACAAAAATGGAACAAGTAAAAATTTAAACTACTGCCTGGCATAAATTGCATACAAATTAGGAAGGACTACAATAAATGTTGTTCAGTCTTCAAAATCATGGAACGAGTGGGATATTCTGAACCTGTAAGGAAAGTAGAAGGCCTCAGCATGTTTCTTAGTGGTGCTACACATCTTTCTGTCATTGATTTCCAATTTAATTCAACTCTAGTTAGACAACACACACTTTTTAAAATTTCAAACTACTCAAAATGCACTTGAATGCACATTCTGCACCATTAGGAGTTAGTCAACTGTCCTGTTCAAAACTTTTATACCTTTCCTGATGGTTGTCTCATGCTTATTATACTGGCTGAATTGTTTTTACATATCCAGGGATACTTTTGGATATTTTAAGTTCTCCTTTGTGATATATCATGTTAGGCACTGCATATCTGGAGGCTATGATCATAGGTGAATATCAATTTAGCATTGTTTCACCTTTCTTAATGTAACATTCCCTTAATACAGACATACATCCTTGCTTTCGGGTGTACACTGTTTGATAAGCACAGAGTCATATAGCCACATCAACTTTTGTTTTGGGTTTACACTATATATACACACACACACACACACACGCACACACACACACACATATATATACATTTGTATTCTTTCAACTATATGAGCAATATATACCATTTGCATAAATTTCAAATAATCTTATCATCAGTCTTAAATATATTTTAAGTCCCATTTATATATTATGGTACAGATGGTATTAATACCCTAAGTGTAGTTTCTCCACATGGTGAAGTTTCAACACTGCTATTCTGCTGCAAGCTGTAAAGGTGAGAAACTCATTGACATCCCTTTCCTCCAAGCATCAACTCCTTCAATAAACTCTTTATTTAGCAGAGTTAGACTCATTTATGGTTTCCCTACACATGGCTCTTCTGCCTCTTTTATTTCACCCTATAATTAGCACTATACTTGTTAAATATAAATCTTTGGTAGGTCCATGTGTCATTTGAGCCCTGCATCTCAGCTGAGTTGATATACCTACTCTCACCCAGAAAAACTAACAAGGAGATGGTGATGGACAATGCCCATCCCAAGGAACAGAGAGTGTCTGCAAATGCATGCAAGATAGCTCCAGCCATCTTGGCTATGCCACATAAAAGAATTTAAGGACACACCAAGGGTAGACAAGGGGGTAAAGAGTTTATTAAGAAACACAAAACTAGAAATGAGATAAGTACACAACCGGAGACATGGGTTGTGGGCATTCTACAGGGTCAAACATGCAGCACACATGGGTTTCCAGGTTAGGCCTTTAAAAACCTTGTCTCCATTCTTCCTAATGTTTAGGAAGGACCCTGGCTGTTTGCTGTTCTGATTGTTTGCCTTACAATCCCCACCTGTTGGCTCTCAGAGGCCCAATGAGGAGCCCTGTTTGGAGTTATCCAGGGCTTCCTCTTGACACCAGAATAAGTTCCAAGTGGGACTTCATGCCCAGGATCATGGTGGGGTCTTTCTGGCTTGGTTTTTTAGTAGCAGCCTTTCCTTCAGGGGTTTCTGGGAAGGAATTCATGGCAATGATCTCTGCCAAGTCTCAGCTGTGACTCATCTTCCCGCTTTCCCTATGCTAACCTGCCTCAAGGATGGCATCAACTCATAGTAGATGTCTGAGAATTCTTTGAAGGTTAGGTTAGATATTAGGGGAATTTGTATAGTCTTGTAAAGTCTGACAAATTTTTTTAACATTACTTTAAATAATCCATAAAGAAGTTATATTAGTGATTTAATAATACATCAAATCTCACTTTGGATTTTTCACTCTCTGAAATTAATCCATTGATTGGTTTCTCTAGTACTCACATTTCATCAATTCCATTAATTCCCTCTCAACAACCTTATAACTGTAGTTAATTCCATCTATCCTCCTATATTAGCCAGAGTTCACTAAGGAAAGAGAACTACCAGGAGATAGATGCAAATATTATGAAATTCTTATAAGAATTGTGTACATGACTATGGGGATACACAATTCCAAATTTTAGGGCAGGCTTCAAATCAGGAACTCTGATGAAGGTCTTTGGTAAATTCTCCAGGAGAAGCTCGCTGACTGAAGTACAGATGGAAATTCATACTGTTGAAATCCTCATTTCTCTTTTAAAGCCTTCTATAGATTGTATGAGACTTCTCTCATCTCACAGGGCCAATCATTCTAAGACCTTTACAAGAGTAGGCCAAAAGAAAGGTTTCAGGTGATTGTAGGTGTAATCAGCAATAGATTCTCTATCAAATTATTAAGACCACAAAATGTCCTCACAGTAACAATGAGGCTAGTGCTTTCTTGACCAAATAATCGTACACCATCCGGCCAAGTTGACACATGCACCTAACCATCACACCTCCCTTAATAAATCAATCAAACTTTCTCCCTCTCTGCTCATTTCCCTATCTCTTTCTATCTTCCCTCAATCCTCCTCTCACCCCCTGCCCTGAGTAACACTTAAGAAGGACCTTGAGTGATTTAGTAATATACAATAATATCATTTTTATATATGCTAAATATTAGAGACATTGATTATCATTGATTCTTATTTGGAATTTATATTTTTCAATTATGTAACTTAAGTTTCCTAGGAATGAAAGAATACATAAACTTTCCTAACTTCTTTTATGTGAGAAGATTCTTCTTTAATGAGTGATGCATCTTACTATTTTGCTTCCTTTGCTCTCTTAAGAGAAGAGCTTCCCCACCCAGCATAGATAAAGACAATTGGACCAAGGTACAGAGATTATTCTTATTGGGATACTTACCACCAGAATCATTAGGGGCCTATTCTACACTTTCTTGGCTTATTTGGTGACTGTCCTTTGAAACAACTTCATCATTACCCTGATTCTTATGGATTATAGGCTCCACTCACCCATGTATTTCTTCCTTAATAATCTCTCTTTCAGTGAAGTATTAACTATCACATATGCTTTTCCAAGATGATAACAGGTTTCCTGTTAGAGAAGAAGAACATCTCAGTTAGTGAATGCTTTGCCCACTTTTATTTATACTTCCTCTCTGTATACCTGGAGTTCATCCTATTTGTGATCATGATCACTATGACGTGATTTGTAGTCCCTTTCAGTGACCCATGATTATAACCAGCTCTAGCAATCTCCAGAATGAGCCTCTGACTCCACTGTAAATCTCTTAACCAGAGTAACTCTATTTTGCTTTATTTCCTATACACTCTCCTCTGCATTTCTCTGCTTGTTACTTCATCTATCTCTGTTGAAATGTTTTCCATACTTAGGGAGGAATAGAGGCAGTGATGGATTTCATTAACTGTTTATCCTTGCTTTCAACAAAGAGAAACCAACTTTGCTTCTTTGTTTCCCTTTGGAAAAGTACAAGGAAGAAACTTAAGACATCTTGCTTTGGTGATATGAATATCCCTGAATAAAAGGCCTGCAGACAGTAAAGCTGCCCATCTAGAATCATATCTGTAAACAGTTTTAAGAGATAAGACAAACACAGTCTTTTAATGATCTGGAACATCTTTGTAAAATAACAAAAGCACTATTAATGTTTATCCTAGAATAAGCATAAAAAATGAACTATGCTGACTGTGCTAGGTGATGGGTCTAAGACCTTAGTACAAAATGGGGCATCCTACTTCTTTAACCTTTATTCCATAATAGAAACAAACATTTCTCTGTTATTAAGGAAATCCTCTTTTAATGATTATCAATTTCTTCTAGTTAAATTGAGTTCTGTAAGCTAAGCTTGCTTTTGTCTTTTGATGCTAATTGATGAAATTTCAGTGCCTGACTTTAAAAATTCAAGTCTACTCTATTAACAAATGGAGTAAACTTTCTTATGTTAACCCTTACTATTTCTCCATCTCTTGGTAGTTTCTGTTTTTTAACCCCTCTCCATATGGTCCATGTCCTTCTATGCCATGATTTATTTCCTGGAATGTGAGCTATTTGGATTTCATAATTTGGAGTCCCTTTACTCTGACTTCCTGTTTGTTATGGATTAGTAGGCACTGGCTGAGTAAATTAGGTGAGAAGAGAGGGAAGTTAGAGCATTCATCCCCCTTGTTCGGTTCTTGCTTGGGTGAGCTATGGCATTTCTATGCAAACTCTCAACTATCAGGTAGATAAAATGACCAAACCAGTGGCTGTTATTCAACTTCTCTTCACAGAAGCACTAGTGTTTGTTCAATGAGCCCACTGAATTGCAGTTATGGGACAGTGATAACAGCCATGCATGTAATCAACATGAAGTGGATTACTTCATATAAATAACAACTCCCAGGAGAAAAATTTAATGGAACCTTTATTACTGGCCGGGGCGTGCTCCTTAGTAAGAGTCGCGCCTAAAATCCGGACGCTGCAGCCTTTATAGACTTTCTTCCCGCTTGTGCCAAGAGACAGGATTGGTAGGTTTAAACATATATATTTCTATATAGGGTTCTGAGCAAAGCAAGCAGCATAGTTACAGAAGCAAATATTTGTCGTTAGCATCTCAGCGGGGGTGGGGCGGTGAGAGTGATTGACCTTTTCCCAGCAGAAGTGGCACCATTCCCCCGTTTGGCCCGTATGGGTGTCCGGTTTTTAACGACCACACATATTTTATAAGCTTAGGGTTACTGCTGGGGAGAATTGGTGTGGTTTTGTTTCCTTTTCAAACAATAGTTTATCTCACTGATAACAACTGTATACTAAACCAGCCCACAGCAAAGACAAATGCTGAGTCACTGAAATGGCTGCATTCTCTGACTACACCAGCCATCCTCAGATACAATGGTTTATCTTTACAGGACAATTAACCTCTATCATCTTTTGAAAATGAACAGAAAGTCATGACACACATTACCTTTGAAAAAGGAGCTAATTTTACGGTAATGAGAATGTGGCAACGGGCTAATGAATTCACAGGTATTATCATTATCTGGGTCCTCCATAGTTACTGTCTTTTCTACAATCTTGGAATTTGTAATATTTTATTCTTTCTCCCTGTGGCTCATTTTGAGTGTATGCATGCTGTATGTTGTATGTGAAATATTTAGGAGACAATTTGAGACATAGCCTTTTATTTGGGAGGATACATTTTTGCTTTTTTTTTTTTTAAGGCAGAAAAGGTATTCTGAGTAACCTAATTGGATTGAAAATATCCAAAACTTTGCCTCATTCTTAGAAGGACAGTAATAGTTCTGTTTTATACTCAAGCCTAGGGTATAGCTATTTGGTCTCCATTTACCATTATATATTTTATTGCCATCTTTGGTCCCTAAGCATTTCTTGTCAGCTGAATTGCCATAGTGGTTTCTCATCAACTCCATTTCCTTTTCCAGACAGGTGGATGTTTCAGGAGCAAAGATCCCAATTCCATATCCATTTTCCTGGGTTTCTAAGATCTCAGATTTCATCACATCTTTATCTAAAAGCATTTTTCCTGGGTTTCCTTATGAACCCAGATTTGATCACATCTCTTTTCAATAATATTTTTGTTCTCTGAAGACATCAAGAGCATGTTTCTGATATTTTGTCAAAACTTTGTTTATGTTGGGAACATTTGACTGAATCATCTAAATCACCAATACTGGAGAACGTATTTCCCCACCATCATTTTTCCATTTCAACTACCTTGGCTACTCCCTATCAGAAGTAGCTCATTGATGAGCCCTCCTTTGCTTCCCCAGCTCTAAATATGGTAATGCCCTATATTTCAATGTCTTTTGACATCTTTCTTCATCTAGTTTCTTTTCCAATGTGTGTTTAAATAGATTGGCTCAGAGGATTATATCTAATAAGTTTACAGTACTCACTATCACTCCTTAAATGCAATTCATTCAATTATTGAAATCCTCCAAAATATTTCTCAACAACTTAGAAAATAATCTGAAAACCTAACAATCTGTAAGAGTATATTTGATTCAACTGCCCTGCTTATTCCTAACCTGACCTATTTCTAATTTCCACTTTTTTACCTCACTTTCACTGTTACAGTCCTTGAATAACAAGTTAATTTCTTATCCAGGGACTTTGTACATACTGTTCTTTCTGCTTAAAAGTCTCTCTTACATATTTATATCCTCATTTTCTCTAGGTCTCCACTGAACTATGTCCAACTCAAAAATACTTTGCTTGACTGCTTTATAAAAATTGGTATTTTTTGTTATTGTTTATTTTAATCTGCATTGTTTCACTTCATAGTACACATCACTATATGGTAATACAAATATGATACATTTACACATTTATGAGGGTTATTTCCCTGTAGAATTTAAGAGTCATTAGTATTTTTTTGTAAATTATCATTAATTTCTTTCCATTTTCTATAGCTGTACCTGGAGCAAATTAGATACTCAAAAATACTGTTTTGAAAGGGACTCCTACCCTCTGGTTCATTGGATTCACCCAGGACAATAAACAAGGAGATGATGATGGACAAAGTCCATCCCAAGGAACAGAGAGTGTCTGCCACTGTGAACAAGATAGTTCCATCGATCTGCCACATGGGACCTCAGCCCTCTTTTAATTAGAAACAGAGTGGTCATCACTATCCCCAAATCCTCACGATTAGGGAGTGAACAATTTGCTAAAGTTGACTTATTATTATTCTATTATAGACTTATTATTATTCTAGCAATGGAAGAATATTTATCATTTATCACAAACAGGCAATGGACACCAGAGGCTCTAAGGGGAGGAAGAGGGGAAAATTGGAGTAATGTGGGGGCATTTTTGGAACATTGGATTTGTCCTGCATGACAGTGCAATGATGGATACAGGTCATTATATATTTTGTCATAACCTACAAAATTGTGCGGGACAAAATGTAAGCTATGATGTATACTCTAGTGCACAGGTAGCAGCAATGCTTTAATATGTGTTCAATTGTAATAAATGTACCACACTAATGAAAGATATTGTTAATGGGAAAGTGTGGGAGGGTGGGGCATATGGGAATCCCCTATATTTTTATGTAACATATATGTAATCTAAAGCTTCTTTAAAAATAAAAAGTAAAAAATAAAAAAGAAAGGAAATGGATAAAAAGGAAACACACTCAGTGTCTTAATTTATAAATTGGAAAATAGTTCTTTCAATAGACCATTCAAGTTTTATTAAACAATTAAACACTTGTTAATAGAGGCACAGCCTTAATCTCAATGCCTAATAAATTATCCAAGATCTGTGAAAGCCATTGTATTTTTTAATACCAACATTGCATTTCCTAATATCAACAGACTGGGTAAGTATGTAAACTGATCTCTTCCTAAGCTCACTTACTGCCTTCCCCAAGAATAGAGTTGATCTTTGCTCGCTCTCTCTCTCTCTCTCTCTCTCTCTCTCTCTCTCTCTCTTTCTCTCTCTCTCTCTCTCTCTCTCTTTCCCACTCTCCCATGTTGCCTTGTGAATCATGTAGCATGCTCACCTGGTATTTTGACTGTGCAAACAGGAAAACAAGGAACATGGACAGTTAATGGTTCATATGTTGGTTGATCAGGATGTAGAAAAATCCTTTGCATGTAAGTCAGTGAGGAGATGTCAGAAAAGGAGATTTTTCAGGAAGGATGAAGAGTAAAGACTGGAAAAGGAAAAAGGAGAGATGTTAAGTTACAGGGAGTTTGGGTCTGCAAACATAAGGCTACCTGTTGGTGTTCCTCAAGTTCACCTGTGTTTATATAATGTTATAAATAATAAATATTTCTTTGTTTTATATTATGTTTAGGGTCTTGTTTTTTGTTAATAAACAAAGGCAGACTTTAGCTTGTGTATGGTGTGTAAGTTATTCTGCAAGTTATACAAGCCAACTTTCTTCTGAACTGAACACAAGCTGGTGAACTTACCACAATGATTTTGTTAAAAATACATAATGTAGATCACTGTAGATATTTGTCCATATTTGAGTCATAATTTCAAAATAAAGATTTTTCATAATATATGTTAAATGTTCAAAATGCCTGGTTTGAAACAATTGAATTATCTTCTGTAAAAGCATTGCTAGTTTATAAGTTTCATGGTTTGGTGGGCTACTCATATTCTTCTAAGTAATAGTCAGTTGATGAGAATAGTAAAAATAATTAAATTGTGTGTATTATTCCATTTTTATAATATGATGAGATGTGTTCCTGTGGGACCAGAAATGGGAAAAATCAATCTTTTGTCTTGTTTATTTGTTAAGTATAAAAGTTTTTTAAATGTTCAATGTAGTGGAGCAGAAATGAAATTATTTTCAACCATCATTTTTCTTCTGCTAATGTAAGTTAATTTATTTATCTGAACCAATGATGATAATATGATAAATCAAATATGGAGTATTGCATAAAAAATTGAAATAATAGTATGTATACAAGTATTGGTGGTATAATTTTCAGGTTTGAATTCAAAGTTTCCTGTGTAATTTTTCTAAAACAAGTAATTAGATCATTCATACCTTGATTTGGAGAAGTGTCATGTACTTCACCAATGTGTTATTATTTTGAAACAAATATCTGTTCAATGAAATTTCACACATAATTGTTTAAATGCAATATACACTTGTCCTCAGAGTTGCCATTTACGTGTAAGAGAACTGATGCAATCTCAACATTTTCATATAAAACTATTTTTATTTTTTCCTTCCTCTAATCTAAATAGGCAAAATTCAGTGGCCAACATGGGACATGAGAATTCCAGCACTATCACTGAGCTGGTCCTCGTGGAAGTTTACAATCTCCCTCAGACTGAGATCCCCTTCTTCTTCCTCTACTCACTGGTCTACCTGGCAAATCTCCTTGGCAACACAGCCATCATCTCTCTAGTGGTTCTTGATTCCTTTCTCCAGACACCCAGTGTATTATTCCTCTGCCATTTGGCCTTTCTCAACATATTTTTTAGTAAAATTGTGGTCCCCAGATGCTCTTTAACTTCCTTGCTTTGAGGAAAGTTATATCTTACAAATTCTGCCTTGCCCAACCTTGCATCACCTTATTCCTTGAGGCAACTGAGTGCTTTCTGCTAGCTGTGATGGCTGTGGATTGTTATGTGGCCATCTGTTACCAACTATGATACTTGCTTATCATGAGCTCATCTGTGTGTCTGGCCCTCGATCTGGGGGCCTGGATTGTTGGCTTCTTTGTCTCAGTGGTGACTCTACTTTGCAATTCTTCCACTCTGTGGTCCTTATGTTATTGACTATATTTTCTATGAGTTGCTCATCATTCTTCACATGTTCTGTGATGCTACTTCCCTGCTGGAGGCTATGATCATGGTAGGATGTGCTGGAGCAGTCTTATTCCCCTTCCTCCTAATTATTCTCTCCTATATTCACATCCTGGTGGCTGTAATGAGAACAGACTCTGTGGAGGGCAAGAAAAAAGCTTTTTCTACCTGTACATCCCACTTGATTGCTGTGACCAAATATTATGGGACAGAATATGTCAGGTTCATGAGACCCAAGTCAATTTACTCAGCAGAGGGAGACAAACTCATCTCCTTATGCTATGAGATCATCTTCCTAATGCTGAATCCATTTATTTACAGCCTGAGGAACAAGGAAGTGAAAGGAGCTGTGGGAAGAGTCATGGGGAAAATACAAAAAGCCAAAAAATTCCATAGTAAAAACTTTAGAAATTAAAGACAATGTTTCTTACCTTGTGACTAGAATTTTGTATCTAGTAGGCTTTCATTACAAGATGGTCATAACATTTTTATTAATGTCCCCAAGTGTTTCCCATTCAGGTTTCTCCCCTCTACATATAAAAACTAATGGATATCAGTTGACAAAGTGTTAAATTATTGCCATGTCAGCTCATTAAAATACTTTGATAACTCAACCATCCTAATGTTACTATGTGCTGCAGTCATTCTCTTTCCAATATTTTAATATTGATTTTTAATTCTAAAGTGCTCAAATTTTGATAAGGTCCTCATCCTTAGTCTACTAATCACCTCTGATTATAGGAGATGTCAACCTGAAGATGTTAGTCTCAGCATTTTCAAGTGCTAAAATGGCAGAAAGGCAATGAGAATTCTGAAATACATACATCTTACAGAAAGATAATACATTGAAGTTACTAATGAGAATTTAGTAAGGGTGTGAAACTCAGGTCTCATTTTTGACATTTAATATAATTTATTTTCTTTCCCTTTTTGTGGTGAGTAGTTTTTATAAAAGGATTTTTTAATTTAAAGAAAATCTTCTTAATTATTTAATCTTCACCTATGACCACATGGAAAGTTGATTACATAAGTGAATATTAATAATTATTTCATGAAATTAACTCTTCACTTATTTAAATATACTGGTTACAATGTATTAGAAGCTGAGGTTTATCAAGATATTCATATAGTAATGACTTTAATATTGATGAAATTGGAGACAAGACACAGAGTTAATTCTGGGTTAAATCAATTAGTAAGTGTATTGAGCAAATCACTTCACTTTACTGTACTTGAGTTTTGCATCTGAAAACAATAAAAAAATTTAATATATAATTGTTGAAAAAATGAAACACATGAAATACACCTGGAACGTAGCAAAGGCTTAATAAATACTAGATGCCATCATATTCCAAATGCTATTTAAGTGAGAATAATGAATTTTGTGACAGGTTTTACATGTTCATGGAAAGAAAAAATATGTAGCAATTCCACTATATAAACAATTTTAAGAACTGTCTTTGCTACTTTCTATTGATATTAATTTACCCATAGAAACCATAATTCCTCCTTCAATGCTCATGTGGTATACTCTTAGAATAATTTAGAGGAAGTCATATTTCCTAAATATGGGGTAGACCCTCTAAATAACTCTCACTTAATATCTCCATTCCACCCATTGTCTACCAGTGCCTGGATGGATGAATCCAGATTGTTTCTATGTGGGAAACTTGTGATATCATTCAAAAAAAATTTAATGACAATGTATTCAGTGGTCTCAATGTGTTCCTCTGTCTTATAATTTTATTATATTCTGGTATATGATTTCATATTAGAAAAAAATAAAAAATGTAACATCCTTTTAGTATGGAGTGATGCAAAATATGCCTAATTTGTAATATATCTGCAAAATCTTGGTCTACATTGCAACCTAGTACAAACATGCAGGAATGGCCTTCTCTACCTCAATTTGTGTATTAATTTTTCAGTGTTCTATCTTGTGACTTTTCTTAAAGGTACATTAACATTTTAATCCAAAGTTTTAACATCTTAGAAATACAACTTTATTAATGATGCCATAGTTTGCTTTTGTAATCACTGCCCCAGCCATCTAAACCTGAAGAAATGGTTTGTAGGGGAAACAACATTGTGTGGGAAATCAGAAAGCCTGAAGCAAATTGGTACTTAACCCCCAATTTGTAAACATCTGTCACTCATTTTATTTACCATGAAACTAAGATTAGAGTTCCTTGGTAACGGTAAATTAATTTTCTGTGACTGTAATTAATCTTTCTCTATTGCCTAACAGTCAAAAAGCAATTTAATATTACTGTGGAGATGGCAGTAACAATCAAGAGAATTTAGAAGCAACATACAAGCCATAAAACTAATATATTTTTTCAGTTATTTTTTAAAATTAATGAGATATTCACACAAAAGATTTTTAAATAATATCAGGCAAATTAGTTATAAATCAGTGTCTATGGTTAAACGCAAATTGTAGAGTACTACTGAATAAAATTTTTCCAGGGTGTCACCCTCCTCCATTATACGCCATTTTCCATGTTTAGCCACCTCTAAATGATAACTCCCTAGAGCAATAACTTTGTCCTTTTTCTAGTGATCCCTATTGTTTGTTACATTTCCAGACTCATATAGATAAGATAAAATATATTGGTTTAATTCAATTTATTATATTATATGTTAAATACCTTTGAGAAATAAACGACTTTGCTTTAAGAGTCTAACTCAGTTGTGTAAATATCTGATGAATTCAATCTCACTTTTAGTTGAACAATTTTTTGTCCCATACTAAAAATAATTGAAGACTGGTTATTGACAATATATGGATGTAGATTATTTAAATAGTTTTGCAAACAAGTCTATTACTGGAAACCATAAGAATACAAATGGCCATGAAAGTGCAATTAAGGGAAGACAAAGTAGAGAGGAGTCAATTTCCCTAAGGATTAATTATGGGAAAGTTTCTGCCCACGTAATTACAGCATAATCCTCCCAGCAGTTTAATGACATCATAATAGCAAAGACATTTCTTCATTTTGGCACAATGCATTCTTATATGTACAAATTAAGGCAACATTTTTAGAGGTTTAAACTTGTGTCCTGGACTTCAAACACAGTTTGACTTTTCAGATGAGTTAACTGGTTATATAAGTGAAATGATTAAAGGTCCAGTAAGTTGTTCCCCTCTAACATGGAAAAAGGGCCAGCTTGAGTGTACATGTTTGTATTAACTTGTGTGTGTTAACTGTCAGTGTATATTTTGTGTGTGAACAATTGTGTGTGAACATATATTTATATGAGAGAGACACCATGTGTAAGGTGTGTAAAGATGGAAGAAAAGTATAAGGCCAATATGGTGACCCACAATACAAGGGCTGAAAGCAACATTCCAAGTAATGTCAAATTCAAACTATAGCAAAGATTTTATAATTTTTTGTCACTATAATTGATTTTTCCCTGTTTAACATATATTAATAATCATGACTTGTAGTTCACAATAATGGATCATGTATTGTGCCATCACTGGAGCAATTTGATTTAACTGTGAAAATTAAATGTGTTATAAATGTGAATATTGCCTGTCCATCTTCAACTTTGCTTGTAGATTAACTGTTGTGTTAAGCAGGCTATTAAATTAACTTCCCACTCAGCTTCCTAGCTAGAAGTGTTCAGCTAATGTGAACACAAAACCAGTGACATCCAGGTGCTCCAGAGAAAGAAGGAAGCTATGAATAAATGAACCAGGTATAAGAATGCATGAGAGAAAGGAAGTTAGGAAGGAGGGAGGAAGGAGGGAAGAAGGAATGAAGGAAGACAGGAAGGAAGGAAGGAAGAGAGGGTGGGAGGGAGGGAGAAAGGAAGGAAGAAAGGAAGGACAAAAGAAATAAAAGAAGGAAGAAAGACACATGTTGAAACAACAATATCACAGACTGGGTACAACATTGAGAAAGTCATTGTTCTATTTTGATTACAACTCTGCTTTCCACCATGAGTTTTCAACTTTATGATGATACTTCAGTAGAGTTTATTATATCTAGTGACATGGAAAGCTGGCAACATGATTCTGTTCTCCACTAGACTTGCATCAATAACAGAATTCTAGTCAAAATAAATAAAAGATTAAAAAACAAATGAGCAAACATACATTTTTTCAACTATAATAATAGTTGAAATAGAAATAATTTTGTTGGGGATATCAGGAAACCATCCAGCAGATTGAATCATTTTTTTCAACAATGTTGAATATATAAAATTTCTAGGGGATAAGAATTCTGAAATGTGGGTGGAAAAAAAGGCCAGGAACACAGCAAAAACCATCTTCAAAACTCACTATTCGTCCAGTCCCTTCAGCCTATTTAACACTTACATTTATTAAAAAATAAGAATATCATAGAGATTGATCAAGTGCAAGAAACAAAGTTACAGATTTTGAAACTGAGCAAAACTTAAGAAGATTTCCAGTAAAAGCCATAGAATTCCAGAAGGCATTAACAAGAAGGAGTAAGACAAAAAGACTTGCAAGAATGAGCAATTAATAGATGACTTTTGTTACAAATGGCAAAGAAATGAAGTGGAACATACTCTGTGAATTCATGAAATGGTTTCAGTAACTTTGATGGAGAAAATTTTTTGACCATATTATGATTTTGTGGATCTGAGACATCAATATGGCACCATATTCATGGAAAGAGACAATTTATCTTTAAATTCAATGTGATTTGTATTCACTTACGCTAGGCATGAAGTGAAAATTGGAGGAAAAAATGTTTCCTTTCATATTTAACCAGGAGGTGATGCCTTGGATTGCTGTGGACAATGGCAGCTGAGAATTCAGCTTATCTGACAAGTTGTAGTTTTTATTGGTCCACGGTAAGTAATAAAGAAAATCTATGGAACATAAGATAAATGTTTTATAATTAGATATTGTTTACATGATACAGATTATGAAAATCAAGTAAAAATATAAATTCATGATTTTAGAAATTGAAGAATCTTAAAATACCTAGATGGTAATGGAAAAATATAGGCACCAATTTGGAAGTAAACAAAGATTCTGAGTTAATTATGTTATCATTTACAGTAACAAAATTTGGAAAAATTTGAAAATGGAGGTGTGGATATAGCTCAAGTAGTTGAGCACCTGTTTCACATGTACAAGGTCCCAAGTTTGATCTCCAGTACCTTCCAAAAACACACAAAGAACAAGCAAACAAATGAAAAATTATTTTCATTAGGGAGCGGATGTAGCTCAGTGGTTGAGCACATGCTTCCCATGTATGAGGTTCTTGGTTCATTCCCTCTTACCTTCTAAAAAAAATTGAAGATGAGTTTGATAAAACAAGAGGTTTAAGAAAGAATGGTGTGATATTATTTCTCAAACATAATTAGAGCTATGCAACTACATCCAAGCTTTGAGTCAGGCAAGACCACTCCAAAGGAAGATGTTCATATTCTCAAAAATATAACAAAAAATGGAGAAAGCCAGAGAAGAGTATACTCAAACTTCCCAAAAACTAAACCACAGAAAAATATACCAGAAACTATGCTTTGGGTGACAGGATCAATCTCAGAACAAAATTTACATTTTTTTACTTTACTTTCCAGTGTTACATTTTATTGCAGAGCCCCTTGCTCTCCATAAGATTAAATGTCATAGGAAAACAGGATCATAATTTACTACTGTCAGTATTCCAAATTGTGTAACATATTTTGGTTAATAGTGAATCACTTTGCTATATTTGGTGAACCTTCCTGGTGGGAGTGTGCAAAAGAATGAGAACCAGGTGGGGACCTAGTAAGACAGTCACAGTTTATAGAGAAATGTGATTCAGCAAAACCTCCATGAAAGGATGTTTGCTTTGTGGCTGAATTAATCATATTAAAGAGCAATCCTGATCCTATACTGAACTAAGTGTAATGTATGGAAAGTATAACTGAAATAAACTAAAATTGTTTTTGAAATGTTACATAATTTTCTAATGGTTAATTTGGAAAATATAGAATTGCACAAAGATTAAAATGAAGTCATCTATAGAGTTAATAAATTTATGATTCTTTCCATTTTATATTTTGAATAATATATTTAATTTATAAAATATTATACTTATATACATTTTCACTGGATAGTATTTTCTAAGTAATTCCTAATGATATGAAATGTTTTTGGAAATTCACACTTCTTATTAACATTTAAAATTCCTGTTAGTTTTTGAAGTTAAAAAGTTTTAATTCTATTTAATTAGGTAATTCAAAATTGTTCCTAATTACCATGGGGCAAAGAGTTCTTTAAACGAATGTTTGAGAAATTCTAATTGAAATTGTCTCTAATTTTCTCTTATCTAAAATAGAAGTTTGTGTACTTTTGACATCTCACTAATAATCTTATTTAATATTTGGAAAGTTCATATTACTTTTATGCACTGTACTATTCATATCACACATTTTATTGTTGTAAATTTCATACGACCCACTCTAGGAACCTGTATACTCAAGACAACAGAACCTGGAGAAATATGCTTATGTCCTTCCTAACTGAACCCAAATTAGGAAATGAAGGGCAAAACTATATGAGGAAGTTTATTTGTTGGGCAACCACAGTGTGTTACCCATGCTCAACCCTCTCCTTCTATCAGATTGAGGTGGATTTTTGCAATGATGTGGAGGTGCTGCTTTCAAGGGGGGCCTGAGTCTCAAAGACCTTGCTTGTAGCAGTCACAATTCTGGGTGTTCTCACCACTGCAAAAAAAAAAAAAAAATACACACACTTTAAAAAACTCTTAAAGAAAGTCTTAATACTCACATTTTTAACTCTTGCTCATGCCTTTTTTCACAATCCTGAATACACTGACTCTAATCAAATTGTTTCCCTAATGTAAACTGAGGAAATAGCTAATAATATAATTAAAATAATACTATTTCATGAATTGTAGCAAAGGTACCACACTAATGCAAAGTCTTAAAAATAGGGAATACTGTGTGTGTATATATGGAAATTTGAACTTTCTGCATGATTTTCCTGTAAACCTTCAATTACTCTAATAAAAACAGTATTTCCTGGAATATTTTTGAATAACATTTTATTGACTATATATAGGATTGAATCAGGTCCCCCAGAAAAGACATGCTCAAGTCTTAACCCCTGGTCTTGTTGGTGGGAAGTCATTTGTAAATATGATCTTCAATATATAATACATATAACTGTATATATATTATTCTTATGCATTGACTTGCCTAGGCTATAATACCCAATTATTTGATCAAAGACTAATATAGATGTTTATGTGAAGGCATTTTGTGGATGTGGTTAACATCTACAATCAGCTGAATTTAAGTAAAGATAATCCTTGAAAGAGTAGTGGGCCTTATCCAATCAATTGAAGGGTATAAGAACAAAACCTTAAGTTTCTTGGTGAAGAAGAAATTCTGCTTCAATAAAGCATTGTAATATGCTGCCTGCATTTAAATTAAATTAACATGCTTTCCAAAATTTGGAAATGATGTCAAATACAAAGAGTACCTTATTCAAAAAATAAACTTCATTTTATTACATATATATCCTGAAGTGATTATAGATGAAGATTACTCATGTTTTCAGCTTACTTTTACATGCAAAGTAATTAAAAATAAAAAGCAAAACATAAACAATTGCCTTGATGGAAGCATGATGGATAGATTAAATGATATGATATATAATAAAATAATTGTAGAAAAATGCTCTAGTACAATGCTCAAGTTAAAAAATTGATATATTTATCTTTCTTATCTGTATAACTGTTCAGTGAAATGAGAAGATTTACAATTCATAAAAATAAATAACATTTTAAAGAAAGATGTAATGCACACTATATATTTATAAAATAATTTCTGTGATTTTCAAATGGAAAGAGCACATTCCTTATTATTCCATTTTAAAGTATCAAAAGTAAGAATTCTACATAACAAAACATGTAGAATGAAGCCACATTTCCCCTCAAAAAAATATAACATTTTAAAATATTTTTGTCAGAGTTATCTTAACCAAGGGAATAATAAAGTTTTGAAAGAAAAATGTATTAAAAAACATATCAATTTAAATGAATACATTGTATACTGCCACAATAATAAAATACATTAAATTAGTTTTCTTTGAAAGTATATAATCATTTGCCAATTTGGTAACTTGAGAAGGTCATTTGAAAATACTGGAAAATGCAATTATATAATAAATACATGAGATACGTATATAAGAAAATTGAAAAAATACTTCTGTTTTCTAAAGTTTGACATGTAAATAGAATATTCTAAAACATTACCTTGACAGCAGGGAAATGGCCACCTTTTCAAAGTAATCTTCTCATCCACAGCTATTTAAGCACTAAATGCTTAGTAAGATCCATGACAATATTTCTCAATTAGAGGAGACTATAACTTTAGCAAATAAAGACAAAACAACAGGATCTAAGTATGAATATCCTAATTTACATATATACCTAATGATCACACACATATTAGTTACAAAATTAATTGTACCTATTTACATATATCCTTCTAATTTTATATAAACTTGAAATTAGCCTGGAAAAAATACCTATGGGTTTCATATTTTTGCATGTTTATCATTTATCCTACTTTGTTATTTTCTGTATAATTAATTTTAAAATAATAACTTCATTCATTTAGGATAATAAAATTTGATTTCATGCTCAGTTCAAGGCCAAATAGTCTACCTATCAAAACATTACACTTAGTATATCTACCTACCATATCTACATTTTCCCTCCCCTCCCCTCATCTCTCCTCCCCTCCCTTCCCTTCCCTTTTTTCTTCCTATCAATATATCACCTCTGTATCTACTGTATCTTGTAGTGTTTGCGTGTTTCTATCTGTGTGATTATATTTTAGTAACAGATGCAGTTTTTCTAGCTTATTGTAATACTATACTAATAATCAAATATAATAATAAACAAAACAGTTCAGCTACAAACGTCCTTAAGAAGGGGAACAAAAAAATATATATATGGTGAGACTGTGATCCTAGGCAGAAGATGTAGACTGAAATGACTCAAAACATGAATATAGAATCATGAAAAAAACTATTTGAGGACAACTCATATCTGCATGTGGCATCATGCAATCAGGCAGGCATTCCCAATCCAAGAGCACCAGACATTACCCTAAGGAAAAGAGAAATAAAAGTAGAATACTGAGGGTTATTTTAAGTGGGTATATATGATTCTTTCCCCTTTAGAATTTATGAAACTTGCAGATGCTTTCTCAATACTTTTCCTCAAATCAATTTTGCCATTTTACAGGTTTCAATGTAACAATATTCCAGTGATGATTTTCTTTTAAAACCCCAAATCATGAGAAACCCATAAGCAAAGCATAGTCCTTTCCTAAACAAGAAAAGACCTTTTAGGGACAGTAGATTAATGATATATGCACAAATGCAAACACATCTACAACTTTGCACAAAATAATGAAAAAATAATTTTCATGGAAATAAGGCTATCAATAGTACCTTAATTCAATAAACTGAGAAAGGTGCATGAAGAATATATAAATGAAGAAAGAGAAGGAAGAAGAGGGTTCAAAATGCAAAGACAATAAATTTCTCAGACTTTACACACGATGTTTGAAAAAAAATCAAATGCAGGTGAGGAAACTTTTGTGGAGATAATTTTTTAGAACTAAAGGTACAAAATGGTAACTATTTAGAAAATAGAATATAATAGATACCTGACAAAGAAACTGAATTAGGATTGCCAATATCTCGTAACTATGAGAAAACATGAAGTGAGGGATGATTATTAAAAATGACTATGAACTTTTTTTTGGTAAGAAAGATATGTTTTTCCATTTAAATTGGAAAACAAATTTAAAAAATGCATTCTTAATTTTAATCAGCTAAATATGAATCAAATATGAGGAAGAAAAATCATAAATGTCAGGTACTGAATTCCCACTTGACCTGTCTTAGGACACTACATAAAATAAAGTAACTATGAGAGATCCACATCAAAAGACAACTGATGTGAGGAACTAGCATGAGATGCAAACAAATCACATTCAACAGGCTGGGGCAGTTTAAGATCATTTTATGAATCAAAAAAAGAGAGATTGTGTTTTTAAACTGGTCTATTCCTGTAGGTGTGATAGCATTTAATTGCATTAAATTCAATTGAGGGTCTTTTGATTAGTTTACTTGATAAGATCAAGTTAGGGCTTTTGATTGGACTGTGTCAGTAAGGTATGAGTCAGATTGAGACTCCACCCTTTTGCTGGGTCTGATTTAAATGGATACACAGAGAGAGAGAGATACAGGCAGAGGAAATCCAAATAACATAAACATTCTTAAGGAATAAAAAGTTAAAAGGATTTCCAAAACAGATATGAAGTCTATCTATAAAATAATAATAACTAAATATTGTGGCAAAAAGGCAAAAAATGACAAGTAAAGATGCAACAGAATAGAGGATATATATATATATGAACACTCAGATGAGAGATGCAGCAAGGAATTACAGTGGGAATTACATTCCTTTTACTCAACCTACTCAAAACCAACTCTAAGTTGATTAAATAATGAAATGAGGAAATCAATATTAAAATAATTTGGAAGATATCATCAGAAGTTTGAAGGAATGTTTCAGAAGTAGTAGTAGGAGGAGAAGAAACCAGAGGAGAGGATGAGGAAGAAGAGTAGATGAAGGAGGAGGAAAAGATACAAAAATATGCACAATGCAAACATATCTGTGAATTTGATTGCAATAAATGAAGTTTTTTTTCTTAAGAATGAAAAAAGATCACAGAATTAGATGTAAACACTTAAAAACACGTGTAAAATTTCAGGCTGAAGAATTTTTAGGAAAAAGAAGCAGAGATATCTTGTTTTACAGATGACAATATAATCTGCATCATTGGTATGAGGAAAATAAAAAAGTATATCCACATGGAGCTACCACATATTCAACAGTTTGGAAAAAGTATATCTGGATTCACCAATTATTGGTGATGATGTGGAACAAACATATCTGGAAATATTGATAGTGTGTGTGCATAAATTGCTACAGCTTCTCTGGTAAACCATTATATATTGTATTAGCAAATTAAGATTAGTTTTCTTTGCAGTAAGAAAAAAGTTTGTGCTGAGAGCAACAAAGGTTTCCTAATTATGGCACATGTCCATTTTGTGATGGCTATGATTTTGATCCACAGATAGTGCCCACATTCTTTGCCCACATATTATCCACATTCTCTGCCTAGGATATTGCACATGGGATGTTACTTGTTCTCATGGCAGAATGTTAAGATGTTTTAAATAAGTTCTCATATGTTGGCTCTTAAACCCACAATCAGAGAGAGAAACATGGTAAACTCTAGAATCCTTTGGTGTTTACAATAAGACTAATTTTATAATTTGTAAATGAATTCTAAATGTGATTTGGAATATATTAGTTCTACCATATACATTTAACAATATATAATTAGAGTACCCTGATGACTATTAATTAAATTTAGAATGTTAAAGTTTTTTCAACAAAGTAACCTAAAATCTTATTATTTATTCATTTCCTTGAAGTTACTGTTGGGCATGACTCTTGAAATACATGGATTCTAATTACATCAATATTGATTACATAAAAGGTACAAATTTCCATTATATAAATCATATAAAACACCTATCACTTATATTCACCTTCTCAGTTGAAAACCAACTTTCAAGGCAAAGACATCACTTGATATTTATCCCTCCTAAAATCATAGCTCTATTCACTAATGCAGTACTATCCAATATTTAATGAATGTATAGTATCCTTCCAATAATCATTTCCCTACAGCATTGTCTATTCCTTTTTCTTTTTATAAAATATAATATCCAATTTCAAAAAATCCATGCCAAAAAATCAATCACTTTCATTTGCTTTCATTGAAGGATATAAAGCCAAGAAAAAATACATTTTTTTCCAATATTGATTATCATTTCCCCAAATGTAATTGACATTAAATTTATTTGCATATATGTGGTAAGAGTACAGAAATAAACAAAGAAATCAATGCAACAGAATAAAGTACACAGCTACAGAAAAGCTCATTTAGGAACACAATATATGATATAGGTATTGTATGGTAGTATATGTACTTTCAGTAAATGGTGATTGGGCAGCTGGATATTAATTGACAATAAAAGAAATTTCACTCCTACCTTTCACTCTGCACAAATGATGTAGTATAAGTACAACAAATGAAACTCAAAACTATAATAGCTTAGATACTAACATTGGATAATATCTTCAGAATACCAGTCTAGGAATTTATCATATAAGAAGTAAAACACAAACAACAATGGAAATATTGATTATATTTGAATTGAGAATGTCTGTTGCTCCAAGGATTTATAAAAACTCAAAATTTTATGTAAAATACTGGGGAAACACACGTCATTAAAAATGTAGACAGGAATATCCCAGAAGAGAATTCCAGATTTACTTTAAAGTACATTAAAACTTAAAAACACACCTATATACTCAAACTAATCTCATTAAAAGCATTTCAAATGAATCTCCTATGTTTTTCATGTAATCTTGAGCTTCTTTAAAAATAAAAAATAAAATAAAAAACTGAAAAGAAAAAATAGAAAATATGAACAGAACTATAACAAGAAAAGAGAATGAATCATAAGTCAAAACCATGATTAGAGACTAGGTTACGGAGACATCAATAAAAAAAGGCAGTTCCCCCACAGAAACACTGGAAATATGAGCAAAACCTGTCAGAATCAACTTTAATGAAAATCAAGAAAATATTCAAAGATTTAAGCTAATCAAGCAAATATTCAACCAAAAAAGGTCACTAATAGTTGCCCGGAGAGGCAGAGTCTATACTCTCTCTCCTCCTGCCCTGTCAGGGTGGAGATGGAATCAGAGATGTGTCCAACAGTCTAGTCCATGCAGGCTGAAAGCTGCTGCAGTTGCCTGGAGTGGCTGAGGGTCACTGTCCCATCTGCCTTATCAAGGGCAGGGATGGAATCATGGGAGTACCTATCTAAAGGAGCAGCTTTGGATATATATAGAATGGGAAGGTGCTCTGAGTCATCTAGGAGGGTACTGGAAAGATAATGAAGCCAAAGGAAAACCATGAGTTACTCACCCCTGTGGCTGGAACAGCACATATACCCCATCCTCGGGACAAATAGCCTAGGTGGAGCTCCTGGCTCACTGCTCTGAATAGGCAAGGGAGCATTACCTAGGAGGAAGGGGGGGTCCAGGATGGTGGAGAGTGGTTCTTTGCAGTGAGTTTGGCCAGCTGAGCCCCCTTTGAATCTCAGAAGGGACCCCAATCTGGCAAGGAGAGGAGAGGAGAGGGTCATCTCCTCAGGAAAGCTGTCATACCTAGCCACCCAGGTAAAGAGAAGAATTAGTTTAGAGAGAGGGGTGGGGACAGACTGGTGTCTATTCAGCAGGGATCTGGCAAACTACTAGGAATCTAACTTACCTGAGGGAAAGGGGGCAGATAGCTTTATGAAAGCCTAACTAACCTAAGGAGACAGTTTAGTTTAGTGGAGTAACTTCCGACTAGTATATAAGAGTCCCTGTTTTGATTCCAGGATATTCTTAGAAAAGTTATCCACCCAGTTATCAGACATCCAGCTGATACTATAGGACAGGGGACATATAGACATTCTTTTTGTTTTAGCTTTACTTGGATCTCTTAAATTTTTTTTTAAAAAGATTCATTCCCTACCCCACCCCTTATTACTTACTAAAACCTGGTTCAAAACCTGCAGAGGGAAGGCTGCAGAGTGATTGACGATAAATACCAGCAGCCAGAGATGCTCCTTAGGGGCCTAGGAGGGAAGGCTGTTTTTCCTTATTTTTTTCTCCCTTTCTCTTTTTTTATTAGTTGCTGCTGGCTTGTTTCTTGTTTGTTATCTTTCTCCTTTCTTTTACCGATTTTTTCTAACTATATTATTTCTTTTCTTTCATTCATTTTTCTATTTTCTGTTTTCTGTTGTTGTTCTTTCATTTCACCTCTTTTTGTTTGGTCCTCAAATTTCCTGTTTTCATTTCTGTGTGTGTGTGTGTGTGTGTGTTTTCTTGCTTTGTTTGCTTTTTTATTTTCCTCTCTTCTCATCTCTGGCCTTTCAATTCATTCTATATATTTTTCTGAATTTTATTTCTCATTTCATTGTTTCTATTCCACTTTTCTATTCTTATTCACTGTACTTCTCACTCATGTTAATTATTTATTTTCTTAGGTCTTGTGTGCTTCCTCTTTTACCTTTTATTATTAGTAGTATTATTTTTTCTCTGCTTATCTTGTTCCTTATCTCAGATTCTAATTATTTTTTCAAGGGAACATAGACAACAGCAAGGAAATAGAATAAGAAGAATAAAGTGTCCAAGTGACACCTTACACACACACACACACACACACAAACAACAAATTAAAACCCTAGAGTAGAAAAAGAAGCTAATCAACTATAAACTCATCAAGATAAACAGATGCCTAGACACCAACAAAAAATTACAAGTCATACTAAGAAGCAGGAAGACATGACCCAGTAAAACAAACAAACTAAAAAACAGGAGGAGATGTAGAACATGGAATGACTAATCAAAGATGTCCAAACAAATATCATGAATCAACTTAATGAAGTGAAGGAAGAGATTAAGGATATTAAGAAGACACTGGGAGGACATACTGAAGAAATTATAAACATATATTAAAAAAGATAACAGATAGGATGGTAATGAATGGCACAATGCAAAAATCAAAAATATATTAGAAGCACATAACAGCAGATTTGAACAGGCAGAGGAAAAAATCAGCAATGTGGAAGACAGTACAGCTGAAATCAGACAGATAATAGAACAGATGCATGAAAAGACAGAAAAAAATCCAGCAGAGACTTAGGGAATTAAATGATAACATGGAACACACAAACATACTCATTATAGGCATCCCAGAGGGAGAAGAGAAGGGAAAGGTGACAGAAGTGTTGGAGGAAATTGCTGAAAATGTCCCAATTCTATTGAGGGACATGGACATACATGTCCAAGAAGTACAGAGCACACCAAACAGCATAAATAAGAACAGGTCTACTCCAAGACATATACTTGTCAAATTGTCCAATGCTCAAGACAAAGAATACTGACAGCAGCTAGATAAATCAGTTCAATCACATACAAGGGAAGCTTGATAAAATTAAATGCTGGTTTCTCATCTGAAACCATGGAGGAAAGAAGGCACTGGCATGACATAGGTGCTAAAAGGAAAAAAAAAAACTTCCAGCCAAGAATTTTCCATAGAGCAAAGCTGGCATTAAAAAATGAGGGTGAGTTCAAAATATTCACAGATAAACAGAAATTAAGAGAGTCTGTCAATAAGAAGCCTGCCCTTCAAGAAATAACAAGGGGAGTTCTGCAGGTTGAAAGGAAAAAAATAGGAGCGACATAGATTTGGAGGAGAATGTGAGAATAACAAAAAGATAAAAATAGAAATAAAAACAACATATGGCATACATAAACCTAAAGAGAATATGGCTAATGTAAGTAATTCCTTCACAGTAATTACATTGAGTGTTAATGGATTAAGCTCTCCATTCAAGAGGCACATATTGGCAGAATGGATAAGGAAATATGACCCATCTATATGCTGTCTACAAAAAACACATCTTAGACCCAGGGATGCAAGTAGACAAAGTGAATGATTGGAAAACAATTTTACATGCAAATAATTAACAGAAAAGTGTGAGAGTCACTATACTAATATCAGGCAAAATAGACTTTAAATGAAAAACTATTGTAAGAGACAAAGAACAACACTATATATAAATAAAAGGGGCAATCTGTCAATAAGAAAGAATAATCATAAACATTTATGCACCTAACCAGGGTGCCTCAAAATACATGAGGCAAACATTTAAAAAAACTAAGTGGATAAATAGATGCCTCTACAATTATAGTGGGAAACTTTAATACACAGAACATCTCGAGAGAGAATCAATAAAGAAACACAGACCCTGAATAATATATTAGATGATTGTGACCTAAGAGACATATACAGAACATTACAAACATATACAGCAGGATATACATTCTTCTCGACGGCACATGGATCATTCTCCAGGATAGGCCACATGCCAGGCCACAGAAGAATTCTCTATGAATTCAGAAAGATTGAAATTATAGACAGTAATTTCTCTGGCCACAATGGAATGAAATTGTAAATCAGTAAGGAGCAGAGAAGCAGATTAGGCACAAAAATAAGGAAGTTAAACAATACACTATTAGACAAGCAGTGGATCAAGGAAGAAATCACAAAAGAAATAAGTAACTACCTTGAAATGAATGAAAATGACAACACAACACAAATCCTATAGGATGTAGCAAAAGCAGTACTGAGAGGGAAATACATAGCGATAAAGCCTAGATTAAAAAAGAAGAAAGAGCTAAAATCAAGACCTAACTGCACACCTGGAGAAATTAAAAAAAGAATGACAAACTAACCCCAAAACAAGTAAAAAGAATGAAATAACAAAGATTAGAGCAGAGCCAAATGAACTTGAAAATAAGAAAGCACTAGAAAAATAAACAAAACCAAAAGCTGTTTTTTCAAGAAAATTAATAAAATTGACAAACCCTTAGCTACTCTAATGAAGCAGAAAAAAAGAAGATGCAAATACATATAATAAGAAGCTAGGAAGGGGATATCACCACAGACCACACTGTAATACAGAGCATCATAAGTGGATATTTTGAAAAAGTGTATGCCAACAAGATGGATAATTTGGAGGAAATGGAAAAATTCCTAGAAGCACAAAAGCAGCCTACATTGATGAAAAAAGAAATAGATGAACCCAACAGACCAATCACAAGTAACAAGATAGAATTAGTCATCGAAAACCTCCCAACTAAGAAGAGCCCAGGACAGACAGCTTCACAGGTGAATTCTACCAAATATTTTAAAAGAACTAAGACCAATCCTGCTCAAACTCTTCCAAAAATAGAAGTGTAGGGAACATTTCTCAACTCATACCATGATGCCAGCATCACACTCATACCAAAGTGAAAGATGCCACAAGAAAGGAAAACTATAGACCAATTTCTCTAATGAATCTAGATGCTAAAATCCTCAACAAAATACTTGCTAATCATATTCAATGACAAATAAAACAAATTATACACCATGCCCTAGTGGGTTTCATCCCTGGTATGCAAGGAAGTTTCAACATAAGAATATCAATCAATGTAATACACCACATAAACAGATCAAAGAAAAAAGTAACATGATCATCTCTATAGATTCAGAAAAAGCATTCAACAAAATAAAGCAATCTTTCCTGATAAAAACACTTCAAAAAATAGGAGTAGACCAAAACATCCTCAACATGACAAAGGGTATATATGAAAAACCCACAGCTAACATCATATTCAATGGTGAAATCCTAAATGCTTTCCCTCTAAGATCAGAAACAAGACAAGGATGCCCACTTTCACTACTTCTATTTAACATTGTGTTAGAAGTTCTTGCTTGAGCACTTTGGCCAGAAAAATATATAAATGACATCCAAATTGGTAAGGAAGAAGTGAAAATTTCACTATTTGCAGATGACATGATCCTATACTTTAAAAGCCCTGAGAAATCTACAACAAAGTTTCTAGAGCTTATAAATGAGTTCAGTAAAGTTGCAGGTTATTAGATCAATGTGAAAAAATCAGTAGCATTTCTATACACCAATAACGAGAAAACTGAAATGGAAATAAAAAAAAAAATCCCACTTACAATAGCATCTTAAAGAATTAAATACTTAGGAATAATTTAACTACAGACGTAAATGACTTGTATGCAGAAAACTACATAATGCTGTCAAAGAAAATCAGAGGAAGCCTAAGTAAATGGAAGAATATTTCCTGTTCATGGAAAGGAAGACTAAACATTATTAAGATGTCTATTCTACACAAACTGATTTACAGACTTAATGCAATCCCAATAAAAATTACCACAGCATTTTTTTACTGAATTGGAAGAGCTAAATATGAAATTTATTTGTAAGGGAAGGGGCACAAAATAGTCAAAGACATATTGAAAAAGAAAAATGAAATTGGAGGAATCACACTACCTGACTTTAAAACATAATACAAAGGTAGAGTGTTCAAAACTGCAAGATATTGGCACAAGGATAGACATACTGATGAACGGAACCAATTTCAGAGTTCTAATATTGATCCTAATATATACAGTCAACTGATATTTGAAAAGGTCACCAAGCCCATTCAACTGGTAGAGAATGCCCTGTTCAAAGAACGGTGCTTGGAGAACTGGATATACAGATCCAAAAGAGTGAGAGAGGAACACCATCTCACAATTTAGAAAAATATTAACTCAAGATAGATCAAAGATCTAAATAAAAGAGCCAAAATCATAAAGATCTTGGAAGCTAATGTAGGAAGCATCTACAGGATCTTGATTAGGAAATGGTTTCATGAACTTTACACTGAAAGCATGAGCAACAAAAGTAAACACAGATGACTGTGACCTCCTCAAAATTAAAAACCTGTGCACTTCAAAAGAGTTTTTCAAGAAAGTTAAAAGGTAGCCTATTCAATTAGAGAAAATATTTGGTAACCATATATCTGATAAGGGCCTAATATCCAGTATATATAAAGAAACCCTACACCTCAAAAATAAAAAGACAAGAAACCTATTCAAAAAATGGGCAAGTGATTTGAATAGATACTTCTCCAAAGAAGAAACACAAATGGCTAAAAAGCACATGAAAAGATGCTCAATGTTACTATCTATTAGGGGAAATGCAAATCAAAATCACAATGAGATATCATCTTACACCCATTAGACTGGAAGCTATTAAATAAACAGAGGACTACAAGTGTTGGAGAGGATGTGGAGGAACTGGAACCCTTATTTACTGCTGGTGGGAATGTAGAATAATGTAGCCATTATGGAGGACAGTTTGATTGTTCCTCAGGAAGCTAATCATAGAACAGCCATATGATCCCACAATCTCACTGCTCAGTATATACCCAGAGGAATTGAAAGCAGGGATATGAACAGATATATGCACACCAATGTTCACAGGGGCATTATTCACTATTGCCAAAAGCTGGAAACAATTCAAATGTCCATCAACAGAAGAATGGATAAACCAATTTTCATATATACATACAATGGAATATTACACAGCTGAAAGAAGGAATGCAGTATTAATGCATGGGATAACATGAATGAATCTTGAAGACCTTATGTTGAGTGAAGCAAGCCAGGCACGATGGCCAAATACTACATGACCTCACTGATATGAATTAAGCAAAGTAAGCAGACTCACAGAGGAAGAGTCTGGAAGATAGGTTTACAGGAGACAGAAAGGGAGAAGGTTTTGAGTTAATGCCTACATGGGTAAAATATATGATATGGTGGTAGGCTGTACTTGTGCAGTGGATGGATGTGACAGTGGTACAGTGATGCTATTGGGTTGGATGGTGCCAGTTTGGGAGGGGGTTAGGGTAGGAAGACTGGGTTGGACTCTCCATGGAACTGGGAAGGGTTAGAGGAAGGAGCAGTTGAACTCTGGGGATTTGTGGGTATGTGGTTGAAACTAAAATGTTGGGAATTTTCTTTTGGCAAATATGGCAGGGGAAGGTAACTAATTCAGGGTGTTGGATGTGGGATAGGGCACACCTGGGGCAGGCTTATAGGGAGTGTGTGAGTGTTCTTCTTGTCAGTGTGTTATATTAATTTGTGGAGACCTACATAATGAACAGCAAGGTGTTGGACTCCCATTCTGGAGAGTCCTGCTATGTTCTCAAAATAGAGGGGCAAGAGACTCTTGAGAGTATAAGCAGTGCCTAATGGGAGGACAGGCCAGTAGGTCAAGCCCTCAATATTGCTGCAAGTAACTAAGAATCTTTTTCATCAAGGAGCAAAGCTTGGTGGTTGCCTTAGATCCCCAGGGGAGGGGGAGGAAAGAACAGAATAGATGGAACATGGGACAATTTTGGGGCAATGGAAGTATTCCACATAATCTTGAAATGATGGTTACAGGCCATGTTAAATTTTCATCAAACTTTATAAAATTGTACAGTCCAAAATGTATACCATAATGTAAATCACCCAAGGTTAGTAGCAATGTTTCAATATTTGTACATCAATTTTAACAAATGTACCATCCACATATAAAATTTTATTAACAAGGGAAAGGGCGAAAGTAGGAGGATGTTGGATATAAGGGGATCCACTATATCTTGTACATCACTTTTCTGTAACTTAAAGTTTCTTTGAAGACAAAGGAAAAAAATAAGACACTGGGGAAATAAATGGAAGAAAATGTCATGGCACATACAAGACAACAGACCTTACAGTGATGAAAGACATAATGTCAATTTTTTTAAATTTAATATTATATTATATTTTTATTACTCCAATTTTGTTTGAAATCTTTGTATTTTATTTGTTATTTTGAAAACTGTCATTATTCTTTCATTTTCATATTAATTGTATTTGGATATTTTGTTGGCTTCATTTTTTAAAAAGTTTTAGATCACAGAAGGATTACAATTGTGGCAAGGGAGGATCTTTGGTGCGGGGTGTCAGTGATGGGGTATGCATGGGAGAGGGTTCATCTGGGGCACAATTAAGGCATATAAATGTGTTCAACTTTCATGGGGCATTGTCACGGTGGGTGGAGAGTCACACAATAACCAAAAGAATATTGAATTCCCATCCTGGGGACCTCTGCCACATTCTCTAATGGGATAGCAAGAATCTCGAGTATAGGGGCAGTGACTAGTAAAGGAGCCATTGATGGGCCCTTGATATTATTGATTTTACTTAGGAACCTTTACTTTTGAAATTGAAACTTAGCCTAGTATTATAGGGTGCCTAAAAGTTACGTCCTGTGAGCCAGCTTCTTGCTCAAATGCGGCCTCTCTTTAAGCCAAACTCAGCATATAAATACATTACCTTCCCCTAAGTGTGGGACATGACTCCCAGGGATGAGCCTCCCTGACACCAAGCAATTACTACCAAGCACCAACTAGCAATGCAACTGGAAAAAAGACCTTGACCAAAAGGGGGAAAGGGTAAAGACAAATGAGTTTAAATGGCTAAGAGACTTCAAAGTGAGTCCAGAGGTCATTCCAGAGGTTACACTTATGTATGTCTCAGCAGGATCTCATTGACTGCCAAAGTAAAAATTGCCTCAAATAGCTGGTCTCCTGAGAGCTCTGGAGACATCCAGACACCAAAGGCAGAGCAGACAGCTCAGGATTTTGGTGCCCTGCCTGTGGGCCCTACTTGGGAATTTATGCACTTCAGTGTGACAGAGATGGACTCAGTTATGGTTTCCCTACACATGGCTCTTCTGCCCTTTCTATTTGAACCTTTAGTTAGTACTAGAGTTGATAGGTGTATGTCCAAGAGATTTAAATCTTTGGCCTGTTCATCCATGTGTCAACTAGTCCCTGAATTTGAACCAAGTTGCAACACCTACTCTCCAGTTCATTGACCTCACCCAGGACAACTCACAAGATTATGATGGACAAATACCATACCAAGGAACTGAGAGAATCTGCAACTACAATCAAGATAGTGCCATCCATCTGCCCCATATAATCTAAGCCCCCTCTCAACTGGAGGTGGAGTGGGCATGAGCATTCCAGAATCCTCAAGATTGGGGAATGAATGATGGACTAGAGAAGATTTACTGGTATTCTACTATAGACTAATTGTGATTATAGAAATGGAAGAACTTTTATCATTGATGTGGAGGCAGTGGCCACTGGAGGTTCTGAGGGCAGAGAGAGGAGAGGAGAAAAACAGGTATAATATGGGTCATTTTCAGGACTTGGGAATTGTCCTGAATGACACTGCAATGACAGATACAGACCATTATATATCTTGTCATAACTTACAAATTTCAGTGGAAGAGAGTGTAAACTACATGTAAACTATAATCCACGTTTAGTGGCAATGCTCCAAAAATGTGTTCATCAATTTTAACAAATGTACCACACTAATGAAGGAAGTTAATATGGGAAAATGTGGTAGGGGTAGGGAGCAGGGCATATGGGAATCTCTAATATTTTTTATGTAACATTTAGGTAATCTAAATATCTTTAAAATTTAAAAATATAAAAGTATATTAAAAAACATTCTTAATGGACTTGAATAATAACAGCACATCACTGTGATTAAACCTAGAACCACTGAGTGTACACTTAGATGTACTGTACAATGCATGGGATCATATATCACAGTGAATTTTGGACTACAGTTAATGGTACAAATATGAGATCATTCTCTTATGAACTATAATATACAATATTATTATATGGTGTTAATAATTGGATGTTTTGTGGGAAAATACACCAAATATATGCTATGGACTATGGATAATAGTAATATTTTGACAATATCTATCAACATTTGTAATAAATGTGTCACAAATGTGTTGGTGGTGGGGCAATGTGTAGGAATCCTATATGGTATGCATGATTGTTTTGCTAACTCACCACATCTCAAATTTTTTAAAAAGGTGAATGTTCAAAAAATAGAGATGATGTGTGTACACAAATATTCATAGCAGCACTTTTCGTGATAGCAAAAAAGTAGAAATAACCCAAATGTTCATCAAAATAAATGGATTTAAAAAAACACACAAGAAAACCCCTATCCTGCTAAAACTCTTCCAAAAATTTGAATAAGGGGGAACACTCCCTAACTCATTCTATCAGGCCAAAACATACATTCCTATTCCATATGGCTGTT
The DNA here is from genome assembly GCA_026826555.1 of Tolypeutes matacus. Taxonomy (NCBI): domain Eukaryota; kingdom Metazoa; phylum Chordata; class Mammalia; order Cingulata; family Chlamyphoridae; genus Tolypeutes; species Tolypeutes matacus. The sequence continues at coordinate 1,063,294 of JAKSZT010027849.1, read as the reverse complement.
CTTTATATACTAGATATTAATATTACATAAGTCATACTTCTTACTGTGCATACATTTATATTCCTCCTACCAATACCAGATAAAGATTCCAAAATAAAACTACAAATCCATACACCTTATGAATATAACTGAAAAAACATCAAAATACTAGCAAACTGGATCCAACAGTACATAAAAAGTATTACACTTTGTGATCAAATTTACTTTATCACAAATATGTAAGGGTGGTTTAACATAAAGTAATCAATGAATTACAATGAATTACAACAAAAGAAAAAACAGGATCATCTCAGTTGATGCATAAAAGGTATCTGACAAAATCCAGCACCACCTTCTTGATAAAGATACATAATAAACAAGGAATAGGTGGAGACTTCCTCAATATGTTAAAAGATATCTATGTAAAATCCAAAGCTAACAACATACCCTATGGTGGAAGAATAAAACTTTCCCTCAAAGATCAGGAACAAGACTATGATGCACACTGCCATCACTGTTATTTAAGACTGTCTTATAAGTTTAGCCAGAGAAATTAGGCAAGAAAAACAAATAAAAGGCATCAAAATTGTAAAGAAATAAATAACACTTTCCCTATTTGAAGATGACCTAATCCAATATACAGAAAATCATGAAAAACCCACAAAAAAAGCTACTGGAAGTAATAAATGAATTCAGCTAAGTGGCAGGGTACAAGATCAACACTCAAAATTCAGTAGTGATTCTATATACTAGTAATTCATAATCAGAAGAAGAAACCAAGAAAAACTCCATTCGCAATAGCAACTAAATGAATCTAATATCTAGGAACAAATTGAGCCAAGAATGTAAATGACTTGTCCACATAAAATTATAAAACATTGCTACAAAAATCAAGAGAAACCTAAATAAATGGAAGGATACTCATGTTCAAGGATTAGAAGACTAAACATTGTGTTTTGATTTGTATTTCCCTAACGGCTATGGTTGCTGATCATCTTTTCATGTGCTTTCTGGACATTTGTATATCTTCCTTGGAAAAATGTCTGTTCAAGTCTTTTGCCCACTTTTTCCTGGGCTCATGTGTCTTTTTCTTGTTGAATTGTGAAATTTCTTTATATATTCTGGATATTAAACCCTCACCCAAAATGTGGTTTTCAAATATTTTCTCCCATTGTGTAGGTTGTCTTCTACTTTAAGGGTAAAATCTTTTGAGGAGCAAAAGTTTTTAAGCTTGAGAAGATCCAATTTACCTTTTTGATTTTTTTTTTCATTTTTGCTCATGCTTTGAGTATAAGGGTGAATAAAACATTGCTTAATACAAGATCCTGAAGTTGCTTCCCTGTGTTTTCTTCTAAGAGCTATATAATTTTGGTTCTTATATTTAGGTCTTTGTTCTATCTTGATTTGCTTGCTGTATACAGTGAGAAGTAGGGAACCACCTTCATTCATTTGTACATGGACATCGAGTTTTCTCAAGACCATTTTTTAGAGAAACTATTATATCTCCAGTGAGTGAACCATCAGTTGGCCATAAATATTTGAGGGTTGACAGCTGAACTCTCAATTCAATTTCAGTGGTCAGTATGTTTCTCATGCCAGTACCATGTTGTTTTGACAACTATGGCTGTGTAATAATTTTTAATATTGAGAAGTACAAGTCAAGCAACTTCATTTTTCTTTTTCAAGATGGTTTTGCTCTTGAGGAACCTTACCCTTCCATACAAATTTGATGACTGGCTTTTCCATTTAGCAAAGAAAGTTGTTGGAATCTTTTTTTTAATCTTACTTTTTTTAAATACTTATTTTTATTTATTTATCCTTCCATTGCTGCTTGTGCTTGCTGTGTCCATTTGTTGTGCATTTTTCCTGTGTCTGCTTGTCTCCATTGGTTGCATCATCTTGCTGTGCCAGCGGCCCACACAGGCTGTCGGCTAACCGCACCACATGGGAAGTCAGTGCAGTATGGTGAGACAACGCAGCCAGCTTGCCTTAACCAGGAGGCCCAGGGAATCTTACCCAGGGCCTCCCATACAGTAAATGGGAGCTCAACCACTTGAGCGTGAATCTCAGCCAAGGAAACCCTCCTGCAGGAACATTGCGGGGGTCTGCAACCATATCCGACTCCTCTTGGAGAACTAAGTGGGAGGCATTTCACAGGCAACCCAGGGGCTTCTCAGTGGCATCTGTTGTGAGTGACCAGCCTTGTGGGCTCCCCGTGAGCCTTTTGCTCTCAAGATACCGTGGTCTCTAGACGCTGAGACCAGGAGGCCCACGGCAGAAGATGAGGCCCACACGGACAGGAGGGGCCTGGGCAGTCAGTAAAGCTGGCCTCAGAGAATGAGTTAGGGAGTGCCCCCTCCTCTAGAACAATTTCTTTGCAAGAGTTTGAGAAGGGTTGGTGTTACTTCTTTAAATGTTTGATAGAATTCAGCAGTGAAGGCATCTGGTCCTTGGCTTTCTTTGGTGGAAGGTTTTTTGCTATTGATTCTATTTCTGTACTTGTTATAAGCCTGCTGTGTTTTTCTCTTTCTCCCTGAGTCAACTTAGGTAATTTGTGTATTGCAAGAAAAATTTTCATTTTATTTGGATTATCTAATTAGTTGTGTACAATTGTTCATAGTATTTGCTTATAATCCTTTTTTTTTCCAGGTTAAAGTTATTTACTACATAATTTAAATAATAGAAATGACAGTAAATTTTCAACAGTAAGTCACTTTTGTAGGCAAGTATAAAAAGTATATTTTCGTATCATGCTTTATAGGGGCACATTAGATTATTTCAAATGCTTCCCTTTTCTGTTTTATCAAATTCACTTTCATCCTTCTTATATAATTTATGAAGAATATTTTGTTGGTTACACAGATTAAATTAAGACATCTATTTTAACTATTTTAATAACAATTCATATTATCTAGTATTGTAGATGGAAATTTATTCATAAAATTTGTTCTTTCCTCAATTCATCCTTTGAGCTTTTTGCTCTTGTTAGAATTATTACTTCCAGGAATCAGTCATTAGTATGCAGATATTTGATACTACTTAGAAAATTTGTAAAATTGTTAACTATGCCCTTTCCTTTTTCTATGATTGGCATATTATACTCTTTACACAAATATTTTTATATAATTCTGTTCAAATTCCATGAAAATTTTTCTAAATTGATAAAATATTTTACAGCTCAGACTTCATAGTTCTCATAGTGAGGGTATGAATGGGAAAGCCCTAGGCTCAGCAAGAGCTTCTGGGGCAGAAAACTATTAATAACAATAACAATAAAATATCAAAAATTATTGTTATATATCCTAGGGTATTAAGTTTTAACCCCATGGTAAGCACAAGGAAAATATATAAGTATATCCAGATAGAAATAAGAAGGGACTCAAAGTGGTACAATACATAAAAACACAAATAAATACATAGGCATTAATTGAAGAATTGAGGGTCAAACAAGGATATAACATTCACAAAGACTAATTAACAAAATGGCCGAAGAGATGGCTCTAGAGCCATCTAGACACTATAGGTAAGGTCCATGAAAGCAGGACCCCATTGAGGAGTCTCACCTTGAAATATATGATGACAATTTCCCTACATGTGATTCTTTTACCCCTTTTATTTGAAACTACCATTGGCACTGTAATTGTGGTGGTTTGAAATTTGTATATTAAGAATTTTTCCCCACATAATTAGCTATAAAATCTGTAATACTCCTTCCTAGAAGTAGCTGACCTGGCTGTCCATTAACCTTCCCTCAGGAGCTTGTTAGCATCTTGCACTTAAGATGTTAGCCAGAATTTCTCAGTTCCACTTACAGGAATTAGACAACATCAGAACAAATAGCATCAGAACAGGTGGCACCCTGTGGCTCACTAAATCAGTGACATCCCACTTAAGGAACAAAGGCCAGACATGCCAGTGTGGTCAGTAGAAAAGGGAGTTATGGAAGGCCTGAATTTAGAGCCTACACATCAAGATCTGTCTCTGAACTGTGATTAATTAACCACAAGGATAAGGTTGATGTACTGGAGAAAAAACAAAATTAAGGAGTGTATCCTGTTCCTTACTATAAGACCCTTGAAAACATCCTGCTGATCTGGAAAAATTGTGCCACCTAGCCTTCAATTCTTTGTTTTTGTTTTGTTTTGTTTTGTTTTGTTTTGTTTTGTTTTCATTTATTTCCTTCCCTGCATATAAAAACCCCAACTTACATTCCTACAGGGAGCTGGTTTTGGGAAGATTCCCTCAGTTCCCTGCTTGTGCACTCACAATAAATCACTGTTTCACTGATAGACATGTTTCTCCTTTGTAGCACTGGAGTAAGCAGACCCTTCTGTTGGAAATAGCCATGCTTATAGTAACAATTTAGAGTGAGACAGCAGGAGCCATGCTGCCCTGGGACACAACCCTCCAGAGCAGCCCTTATCCATGTCTCATCAGCAGTGAGGCTTCCCTGGGTCCCTGAGCTCCATGCCCATCAGCTGCCTGGGGATTTCCCTGGAGGACTAGTGATGCAGGTTACAGGCAAGGTTTCAGCCATGGGCAGACACTGGGTGCTTTTGATAGCTGGAAAATGGGCTTTTTAAAAATTTCTTTTCCTTAGCAGCTTTGAAAGATTCAAATACTGTTGCCAGATCTAGTTGAACTGGTTTTCTATTAACTTAATTTTTTTAGGAGATACCAGGGATTCAACCCAGGACCTTATACAGGGGCAGCAAGTGCTCAACCACTGAGCTACATCCACTCCCTCTATTAACATAATCTTAGTAGTTTACTCTTTGTTCTTTATTTTTTTCCACCTCATTGTTATAATTTCTTCCATTGCTAGAATCACCATATGTGTACAACAGTATACCATCAAGTCCACTCTAGCCCATTTTTCTTCCCCCAATACTGAGGGGACTGGGATGGTGATGTCCACTCCATCTCCAAGTGAGAGAGGGCTTATATCCCATGGATATGGTGGGTGGAATGATCCTGCCTGTAGATGCAGGGCCTCTCCATTCCCTGGGCTGACCGTTGCCCATCATTGTCTCCTCGCCAGGTGACTTGGATGAGTCCATTAAGCTGTAGGGTAGGAGTTGCAGCTCCACTGAGATTCCATACACATCTGGCACATAGGTAGGCCAGAGGCTCCAGTCTCTGGAAGTATACCTAAAAACTCCAGCATCACATATAAGTTTGAATAGAAGGGACTGATGAACCATGTGTAGGGAGGACTTATTTGAGTTCAATTCTGTCACTTTCAGGAGCACAGATTCCAAAATAGAGCTCACTGATAAGGTGTCAGTCTCTGGGGCTATCCCCCCTTATATAGGACCTGGGTGTCTCCAGAGCTCTCAGGAGCCCCTCTGTGTGGGGTGATAGGCACTTTTATGTTCTATGAGCTCCTACTGAGGTGTGCGTAAGAGTTGCCTCTGGGATGACCTCCCAAATCTCTTTGAAGTCTCTTAGCCACTTGAACTCATTTGTCTTTACCTTTTCCCCTTTTATTCAAGGTCTTTTTCCAGTTGTGTTGCCAGTTGGCACTTGGTATTAATCCCTCATTGCCAGGAAGGCTCATCCCTGGGAATCATGTCCCATGTTGGGGGGAAGGTAATGCATTCATATGTTGAGTTTGGCTTAGAGAGAGGCGACATTTGAGCAACAAGGAGGCTCTCAGGTGGCAACCCTTAGGCACCCCACAACAGCAAGCTAAGTCTCTGTTACAAGAGCAAAACTCACAAGGGTAGTCATCAATAAAAAGAACTCATCAGTGGGTCATCCTTTTTTGACAGACACTGCCCCTGCACTCAGAGGACTATTGCTGCTCCCTTGGAGACTGTGGCAGAGCTCTCCAGACTAGGAATTCAGATTCCCTCATTTATTGTGTGATTGTCCACCCATTGTGACCATGCCCCATTTTTGATCTTTTGAACAATTTTGTATATCTTTCATGTACATTTGGATGAACTAACTCCCATGAATCCCCCCTCCCAGACACCCCCCACCAATAATCCCCTGCAGTACCCATTGTAACCCTTCTGTGATCCAAATCCTCCATGAACATGTAGTCCATAAAATAATCAAATACACTTAATAGGAAAAAGAATCATCAATGATAAGCTTACATGCAAGAGACAAACATAAGGAAACTCAGGAAAAAAATAAAAATAAAAATAAAAATAAATAATAGGAAAAAACCCCAAAACAGAACAAAATATAATTAATGGATTGGGACATTCAAAAAATGGGGAAAAAAGCAAAAGAAATGCCTTTGAAAAAAAAATATATTCTATTTTTCCTTTTATCACTGTGTTATCGGATGTCCGGTGTGCCGTGACACCTTTCCCCTCTCAATCCCCATTGTCTCCCAAATTTTCATTTAATTTTCAAAGAAGTTTTAGGTCACAACAAAGTCACACACGGAGTACCAGAGACTCCCAGATACCAAACCACCCCCCCTTCCCCACCCCATATTAAACACCCCCCCCTTTTTTTGGATGTTGGCATTGTTGTAACTGTTATATAGATAGCAAAATATAGCAACTAAACATTGTCAATGATTTACAGTATAATTTACAATTTAGATGATACAGTTTAGTAATTTTGATGATATTTACCATGTCCTGTGTCCATTACTGTAAGGTAATGAAAAACCTTCCCCATGACACCCTATTAGATCTTGACTGTTCTCTTCCCCCCAGTCCCCCAGGGCACATGACACCACCCTATCCCGACCCATGGAATGTCAAAGATTCACAGTTACATGCCCTGGGAATTTGAACCTGCCCTTCCTAATCCACCCACCCACCAGTGCTGCACCACCAAACCCAGGAACACCACCACCCATCTGCCCTATCCCCCAACATGCAACTACACTCTAACCCTTTACCATAGATTATTATTTATTTCTGTAAAATCAGTAGTGACATCACCATTTTCATTTCTGATTTTAGTTGTCTTTTCTTTTTTCCTTTGTGAGTCTAGTCTTGTTAATTTTATTGATTTAAAAAAAATAACCAACTTTTTGTATTGTTTATTCTCAATTGTTTTTCTACCCTGTTTTATTTATCTCTTCTCTAAGCTTACCTTCCTCTGATAACTTTGGGTATACTTTGCTCTTCTTTTTCTAGTTCAACATGTCAAGCGAGGCTCTTAATTTGATATCTTTCTTCCTTTTTAATATAGGCATTCACAGCTATAAATTTCTGCCTGAGTATCGCCTTCACTGTCTCCCTTAAATTATGGTATGCTGTGTCTTGGTTTTCATTCATCTGTAAGTATTTTCTGATTTCCCTTATAAAGAAGATATTACTACATGTTATTTACCCATTCATACATTGTTGGATACTTGTATTGCTTTTGGCATTTGTGAATAATGCTGCTATGAACATCAGTGTATCTCTTGAAGTCCTTGCTTTCAAAACTTTTGTGTTTATACCTAGAAGTGGTTTTGCTGGGTCAAATGGTAATAGTTGTTTATAAAAGCCTTTGTAAAAGAATATATCAGCCCCCTACTTCCATTTTATTTTCTGTAAAGTGCTGGAGAGCACCATGGACATATCTAAAATTAATGTTGCTGGTAGGATTAATTTGATAAGAACTTGCTAATATTTGTGAGGTTTCTTTAGCAAATCCTAAAAAAAAATATTATGTCATTTTATTCATTATTTCTTTTTATCACTTAGAGGTTTTAGACTCACTAAATGAGTATTTGGTCAGCTTTGGAAGGCAGAAATAAATGCAAAATCCCTCACAAGAAAGAATGATTTCTTTGAATCCTGTCTTTAATTGACCTTATACCAAAAACCTGTCCCAAATCAATGACAAAATGCTGAATCCAGATTTTTTGTATATGTAATGTAAATAAAAGTACATTACATGTCATATACTGTTTTATATCCATCACATATTAGTATTATAATATTTGATCCTTTAATAATGAGTATTGAGTATCATAATGAGTATGAGTATCAACTTACTATTATAATATTTGGTCCTTTTATAATGAATTTTGTTCACACTGGAATAAATTTTAAAGAAATTTAGAGATGATTTATATTCATAGCCCTTTCAGTTTAGGCATGACAATATATTGTTTTCATTTTTATCTCTTTAGATTTTCTGAGCAACTGAATTTATTTATCCAGAAAAATTTGACACATTTATGGCAAGATCATAAAGATCTTAGAAAATAATGTAGGGAAGCATCTACAATATCTTGTATTAGGAAGTGGTTTCATGAACTTTACACTCAAAGCATAAGCAATGATAGGAAAAAACAAACAAACAGATGAATACAAGTGTTAGGGGTGGGGGTGTGGAGGATAGGGAAACCTTATCCAGTACTGGTGGGAATACAGAACGGTGCATCCATTGTGGAGGACAGTCTGGCAGTTCAAACACACACTAAGGAAAAACAGCCTTTCCTCTTAGGTCCTTGAGGAGCTTCTCAGGCTACTGCTGTTCATCATTCAATTACCCTGAAGCCTTCACTCTGCAGGTTTTGAAGTGAGTTTTAGAGAGTCAATTAAGCTAATTTTTTTTTAAGTAAGCTTTTTTTTTTTTTAAAGAAAATAAGAGGCCCAAGAGAAGCTAATATAAAAGTAATGTCTATGTTATCACTGCTCTAAGAGGAACTGGAAATTGAACTAGGGACCTTGTATATTCAGGGTGGAAATTCCTCCACTGAGCTAAACTTTTTTATTTGGTCTGTTAGCTCTTCAAAAATCTATCCTGTCACTTTCCCTTGGTCAGGTTTGACTCATTGCAGTGAAAAGATTAGGAGCCTCTCTGTCTCTGGACCCTTTCTAATCTTTTTGCTTTCTCTCCCAGGGCAGCAGGATGCAATGGCTTGTGTGAGCAGACCCCCCCCCCCACTATCTGGGTCAGGTTGAATTCCCTTCTGAAATTCAAATGAGACCCTGGTGACTGAACTCACCACAGAAAAATGACTCTCAATCTTCTTCCAAACCACCTCCTCCTCCAGGGGACCCTAAAAAAGGCTCTTGAAAACTTATTAAGCACTTCCTACTGCCTGCCTCCATTAGGGGAGTTGAAATTTTGATAGTTTCCAGAATGAAACTCAATTGCCTGACTTTGCCCCCTCTCAGGCTAAGTTTCTCTATCCCAGGGCAGTTAGGTAAATCCAGCTGCCTCAGCAGATTCACCTCTCCCCTTTCCTGATGCCATCTTGAGCCTACTGGTATGTTCCTCAAAGTGCAAAGGAGGTCTAGGAAACCAAACCCACAGAAAGGAAACCCCTCTCCACCCTTTGCCTGAACCCTCCCACTCTCAGAGAATGCTGCCTCCACTGGTTGGCCATTGGAGTCGGGGCTCACAGCAGCTTTTTGCCTTGAGGGTGGGGCTTAGCCATCTGCAGTTTCCAGTCACAGGACAAGAAAATCCCAGTTTTACCTTGAGCAATTTATCTCTTTGTCCAGCTCCCTTCAGATCAATGCCCCAAAACCTCCTGCTCTGTGGGTTCCCAAAACAGCTCACTTAGGCAGGATCTTGTCCCCACTTGTCCTTTTTTGTGTGTGAGAGAGATGGTAAGTGCCTGCTTAGGCTGATGCCATATTGCTACTTCTTCCTCTTGGATATTTAGAAAGTATTTACTTCACAATTTTCAAATGTGGACAATAACATAGAGTATGGTTGCTAATTCCTTGTCTATTGTTAAAAAGCTATAAACAGTATCACATTAAAATGGTCAGCATAGAACAATGCTGCATTGTAAAAATCAAGTAAATAAATGTCTGAAATTGTTCATTGTAAAGTATATTGGAAATCTTTACATTTATTGGATGTTTAAAAGACTTTTTATTTACATTGATAGATTTCCAAGAAATTCTATCATAAATTTCATTTGCCTGTAAATTTCTTAGCTCTCATTTAGAAGCTAGCTCTAGAAATATCTCATTCTTTTTTCTTCCAATACTTCAATTTCAAGGAATTTTGGTGTCAATATATTTCCAGTCTTTTCAGTCAAACTGTGTATTCATAGACAGATCTTCAGGTACCATTTTAAAACATGAAGAACATTTAAATCAGAAAAAATCCAGCCTACTTTATGAGCTAAAATATGTTATATGAGGATGTTATTATTAAGTATGAAAATGATAGTGAGGCATATCAGCACTGTTTCAGGGAATTATTCATTGATAATATAAAAAATAAATAAATAAAATATAATATACAAATATACCTGAAAGGTGAGATAAGTGATCTTCTCTATCATGAATATATCTTTTGAAAAATTTAAATGATTGGGAAAATTTGTGATCCTGCCACTTCCTTCACCAATAAAATTCATGGAGTCTCGTCTCAGTTAGATACACTTTTAATAACCAGTCTACTCTGGATTCTTTATACACATGTTTTTTTCTGTAGAAAGGACACATATGGGTCTTACCTTTCATGCGCCCTTGGTTAACTGTCAAGGTCAACCTCAAGAGGCCAGCTTTCTTGCAAATGCTGCTTGGTAAGGATCCTTCTTTATACACTTGAGATTAATTAAATTTTTAGTGGTGTTTCTTTGAAAAAAATAAATTTTTGTTCAACTTAAAAGAAATATTAAATAATGTTTTTCCAATTCACAGGAGATTCAATACATTTTCAATTTTGTATCAGATTTTAAATGTAATTTATTTATGTATAGAAAATCCATAAAACTGTGTTAACCCTAAAAAATACATTTTCTGAAGATTTTGGACTAAAATTATGGCATTGAGGAAATTCATATGCAGTTTTAAATTTAACTGAAAAATTAAAAACCAATAATTGACCCGTAGCTACTAAACTAAAAATAAATGAATAAGTAAAGGCAACATTCAAGAATAATTTTTAAAGGGTAAAGAATTTTTTTAAAAAAGGTTTAGCACAGAGTGAGATTTATTCACTGAAACTGGATTGAATACCCCTCACACATGGGGTATGAGCAATAAGGTTAGGTTGCAGTTAGACTGTCAATTTTTACCCCTCAAAAGACATTCTTAGTAAAGGAGACAATTGAGAGTTATTCTGAAATTTTAATTAATGACTGCCTATCTGGAAAGAAATATAATTTGGGAGAGGTTAAGAAGCTCCAAGGAAATCTTGGAAATGAAGGCTCAAAAGTAGAAGTCTTTACTTACCACTACAGGATACCAACATAGTTATAAAATTCCACTAGGAAGTTTGGTGAGTGGAGATAAACAGTCAAATATTTTGGAGCAGAAATCCTCTTTTACATTTTGAAATTCTCTTTAATGTCTGGATTAGAAGGACACATCTGAATTCTCAAATCACATTTTTTCTTTCAGACTTTTGCAACATCATTTTTTAGTTGAAGAATATGAAGAAAATATGGCTTCACACAAAAGGAATTGTAGCAGTTTGATATTGTTTATGATTTCCAAAAATAGATATTGGATTAACTGGTCTGTTCCTCTGGGCATATTAGATTATATTGGATTCAGACATTTCACTTTAACTTGATTAAATGTTTAAGGATTTGATTGGGCCATGTCAGTAGGACATTGAGTCCCTGCTCCTTGGTAGGTGGGTACTCACAGAGAAACAGCACCACAGAAAAGGGAGGTGGGAGTTTTAATGCTGGAGCCCTGGGAAGTAAATACACAGAGAAGCAGATATGTGAGGAAAGAAAGAAGGATTTGTTAGACCCAGCAGAGGCCCCAGGAAAAGAGACAAACTGTTCACCTGATAGTCTACTGTTGGCCTTGTGGAGAGAACAGAGCAGCTGAGTCTGGAAAGAATCAAACCGTGGGGAGAGAGACAATGCCTGAAGGAACTGGGACTATGGAGCCTTAAGAGGAAGAGGGTGGCTGATCCCCTGCAGAGACCAGCAGCCATCTTGCTCCTGCATGTGATAAAAGACTTTGGTGGGTGAAGTAACTTAAGCTTCATGGTCCTGTGACTGAAGGCTTCTACCCCAAATAAACACCTTTTATAAAAGCCAACAGATTTCTGGTATTTTATATCAGCACCCCTTTGGCTAACTAATACAAGAATCTTTACCAAAAAAATGGTTGCTAAAGGAAAGGAGTATATGAATAGAACTTTCAGATAACCAATGTTATTCTTTTGAGCTTGTAAACCAAAATTCAACAAATGGTGGTTTCTTAAAGCCTTTCAATTTGTAATCTGAAACCATAAAATGAACTTTTCATATTGTGTTGCATTTAAATACATTGATATATTTAGGCATTTGAATTCGTCCTTTACACATGCATGATTTTAAACATAAAGTTTCATCTAGAAAATATCAGTTCACAGACTGTTGCACATCATCCAAATATGATATAATTCATTATATAGTACCAAAATAATTCAAATTTATTAATATCACCAACAATCCTATCAGAAAAGTCTTTAAGTTTTGTGAAACTTTCATTTTCATGTGACAATCACTAGTTCTCTAAAATACTATTTCATGTGAAACCCAATTTTTACATTAGTAAATATTTTAGGATTTTTTTACTATTATTTTTTCATTTTTTTCTTTATTAGAGAAGTGTGTTTACAGAACAATCATGTATAAAATACAAGATCTCCATGTACCACACTAATATTAATGCCTTGTATTGGAATAGAATATTTGTTATAATTGATAGCACATTTTTATAATTGTAATATTAACTACAGCTCATGGTTTAATTAAGGGTTCACTGTGTAGTGCAGTTCCATGGATTTTTTTTTAAACTTTTTATTCTGCTACAATATACAGTCTAACATTTCCTATTTTAATCAAATTCAGATATATATTTCAGTGCTGGTAATTACTTTCACAATCCATCACCATCCATTACCAAAACATGTCCCATCATTCCAAATAAGTACCTTGTATATTTTAAGCCTTAATGTCACCTTCCCTATCTCCACCATATCACCTAATAAACTATATACTATATTTTGCCTCTGTGAGTTTGCTTATTCTAATTGTGCAAATCAATGAGATCATACAATATTTGTCCTTTTGTATTTGGCTTATTTCATTCAATATGATGTCTTCCATGATCATACCTGTAGTCATGTGTATCAGGAGTTCATTGCTTCTTACACCTGAATTAATAGTCCATTGTATGTATATTTATATTTAGGTTTTTGATACATTTTGACTTGATATTCTTATAAAGTCTTATCCAGGTAAGGATATTTCATTTTTTCTGTAAATGGAGATGCCCTACTATCCTGATTCTTTTTTTAACCTCCCTTTCAGTATCTTCCCTAAAGCCCCCCTATAATACTGAACTTTCTAGAATGGGCTGTGCATTAATTAATTTTCATTTTTCAACTGACTCTCCCAATACTCTTGTTCTCTCCCACACCATGTAATCAACTCCTTGGCTTCAAATTTGCCAGATATCATTTTCTTTTGATTTTTCTAATTAAAAGCACTCAATTTAAAATGTTTACTAACATTTGACTAACTCAGATGAAAAGATAAGGCAAAAAAAAGGTCACACAATAGGACTGTAAGAACCAAGCACTTGGTGAATATTATGCCTTAAGACTATGGATGACACAGTGAGGTCTTTCTTAACAAAGAATAATATGAGGACTGCAAGTTTCAAAAGGCATTGCCAAAAGAGGATGGCCTATTGTTGGGGTCTTGTTATTGATGACTATCCCTATGAGTCTATGCTCTCATAATTGAAACTTGGCCTACTGTTATGGGGTGCCTAAGAGTTGCCACCTGAGAGCCTCCTTGTTGCTCAAATGTGACCTCTCTCTAAGCCAAACTCACCACATGAATGAATTACCTTCCCCTAAACGTGGGACATTACTCCTGGGGATGAGCCTCTCTGGCAACGAGGGACTAATACCAAGTGCCAACTGGAAACACGACTGGGAAAAAAACTTGAATAAAAGGGGGAAAAGGTAAAGACAAATGAGTTCATGAGGCTAAGAGACTTCAAAGAGAGTCGGGAGGTCATCCCAGAGGTAATGCTTATGCACAGCTCAGTAGGATCTTATAGAACACCAAAGTGGATATCACCCCACACAGAGGGACTCCTGAGGGCTGTGGGGACACCCAGGTCCTATATAAGGGGGGATAGCCCCAGAGATTGATGCCTTATCAGTGGGCTCTACTTTGGAATCTGTGTTCCTGAGAGTGACAGAGTTGGACTCAAATAAGTCCTACCTGCACATAGTCCATCAGTCACTTCTATTCAAACCTTTATGTGAGGTTGGTGTTTGTAGGTGTACTTCCAGAGACTGGAGCCTCTGGCCTGCCTATGTGCCAGCCGTGCCTGGAATCTCAAAATTATTTCACCATTAGAAATGATATATTGGACTCCCAATAATAAAAATTCAGCAAATAAAGTCATAAAATTAGTTTTATAAAGTATTCTTTCTTCAGATTTTACTGATATTATTTGAAAGTACACTTTAATGCTGGGAAGAAATACTTGATCTTGGTGTTTTTGTAAGGTGTAAGCAGACCCTGTTGGAATGGCCTTGACATAGAATTCTCCATTAGTTTCTCATGTTTCTTAAAGACTGATATCACCAATTGTGAAATAAATCGATGCAGCTTTTAAATCTTCAAATAAGCTTATGTCAGTATCACTGAGTTTTTGATGAAGAAAAGAATTATGCTTCCAAAAATTCATTGAATATATAATATTATTTTATAACTCCTTGGTCCATGCCATCAAATTCTCTCCTAATATTCCAGAGTATATATAGTTTCTAATGTAAAAGGAGTTGCTCCTAAATCTACATATTAATTACTTCATTATTAATTAGTGCAGTCACAAGAAAGCAATTCACTGGTTATATATGGAGGAAGTGAGCTTTTGCCATTAAATTAATTATAAAATATTTACTCATCTCAGCACTGATTTTTATGTTCTTCGGTCATGTTTCTTCTCATTTAATAAAAGCTAATACATGGAAAGCAGAGGTGGCTCAAGAAATTGGCCTCCTACCTACCACATGGCAGGTCCCTGATTCGGTTCCCAGGGCCTCCTGAAGAAGAGAGTGAGCTGGCACAATAGGCAGGCATGGCAAGCTGATGCAACAAGAGATACAAGAAGAAAAAACATAATGAGAGAAACAACAAAGCAGGGAAGAAAGGTTTCTGAAGCCTCTTCAAGAAGATGAACAAGGCAGTGGGCTGGTGTGGCAAGCTGGCACAGCAAGATGATGCAACAAGAGACACAAGTAGAAAAAGCATGGTGAGAGACACAACAAAGCAGGGAACAGAGATGGCTCAGGCAATTAGGCACCTCCCTCCCATATCGGAGGTCCCAGGTTTGGTTCCTGGTGCCTCCTAAAGAAACAAAGAAGACAAAGAGACACAATAAGCACAAAAATTGAGGTGGTGGAGAAATAAAAAAAAATAATAAATCTTTTAAAAAAATAGAATTGGTTGCATAAACATTTTTGTGTCTGACTACAACAATATATGTGCCGTGCACATGAATTAGATGACACTGCCAAAATTCACTGGAGAATTTCCACCATCTTTTTCTTGAAATGCCTCAAAATTGCCCATCTCTCAGCTGGTGCACACTCTTAGAAAGAAGTTAGTTATGCTGTAACAGCCAATGCAAAATACATGAAATTTTGATTTTAGAAATGTTTAATATAAAATAGATAAAAATGTATCATAAATATTTAATAAAATTAGAATTTCCTGAAAATACAGTGTGATAAAAAATTATGTAAACACAAGTATACATATAAATAAGCATTATATGTATAAAGGAAAATAATTGTATGAAAATACATCTAAAGATTAACCGCATTTATGAACGATTTTCATCAATTTGAATTTTGTTGTATTAAATTTTGTTTGTAATGAACACTGTTTACTCCCTATTCTAGTATCACAATTTAAATATAAAAATATTTCATAGTGAAAAATGTGCTATTCCATCCTTAGTGGTTAATTTTCTGACCTTTCAGCCACAGATTAATTATTTCTGTAGAAATACGTTTTCTGTTACCTTTTGCCTTTCATCACTGTACTATCTGTTCTCCTGTATGTACAGTGACATTTTCTTCCATTTATTCTTCAGTGTCTTACTTTTTTCATTTTGTTTTCAAAGAAGTTTTGGTCACAGTAAAGTCACATACAGAATACAGAGGACTCCCATATACCCAACATCCTCCCACTTTCCCCCCTTCCCATATTAATGCCTTTTTATATGTGGATGGTACATTTGTTAAAACTTATATACAAATAGTGAGACATAGCTACTAACCATAGGCATTGGTTTATATTATGGTTTACATTTTAGACTGTACTCTTATAAATTTTGATGATATTTAACATGGCCTCTGTCCATCATTGTAAGATCATGTAGAACATTTCCACTGCCCACTAAATACCTCCTGTTCCATCTATTCTATTCCTTCCTCCCCTCCTCTCAGAGAACATGGTTGTCACCCAGCTTCACTCCTTGGATGACAAAATTCATAGTTACTTGCAACAATACTGAGGTTGTGACAGAATGGTTTCTCCTTCCCTATTAGGAGCCACCCATGCTCTTGAGAGACTTATGCCCTTCTGAGAACATATCGGTCCTCAGCAGGATGGGAGTCCAACCCCTTCCCACTCATTATGTGGGTCTCCACCCACTGATACAAGACATAGGACAAAATGATGACTTGCATACTCCCTAGAAACCTGCCCCAGGTGTGCCCTGTCCCAAATGCCCCCCTGATCCAACACCTTAAACCAGTAATACTTCCTTGTCATATTGCCATAAGAGTGTTCCCAATTTTGGACTTTCAACCACATACCCACCAATCTCCAATGTTCACCTGGTCCTCTCCCAACCCTCCCCCTAGTTCCATGGACAGTCCAAGCTATCCCCCCTCCACTATACTCAGCAGTCAAACCTGAACCACCAACCAAATCTTTTATTGCACTCCTGACATATTCCTTCAATGCCCAACTACCCAGTTCCACCTTATCATAGGTTCCTCCCATATGGACATTGGCTTACAACCTTCTCCCTCTATATTTCCTATAAACCTATCTTCCAGACAATAGCTCTCAGAGTCTGCTCAATTTGCCTAATTCATATCAGTGAGGTCACGTAATATTTGTGCTTCAATGCCTGGCTTGCTTCACTCAATATAAGGTCCTCAAGATTCATCCATGCTATCCCGTATGTTAGCACTGTACTCCTTCTTACAGCTGAGTAATATTCCATTGTATGTATGTACCATATTTTGCTTATCCATCTGTTGATAGGCATTTGGGTTGATTCCAACTTTTGGCATTAGGGAATAATGCCTCTGTGAACATTAGTGTACATATATCTGTTTGTGACTTTGTTTTCAATTATTCTGGGCATATACCCAGTACTGGAATTGCTGGATGATATGGCAGTTGTATAGGTAGATTTTTGAGAAACTGCCAAACTGTCCTCCACAATGGCTGCACCATTCTACATTACCACCAGCAGTGGATGAGGGTTTCCATTCCTCACCATCCGTTCTATTAGTTGTAGTCCTGTTTTTCCAATAGTCACCATTCTAATGGTTGTAAGATAGTATCTAATTGTCGTTTTGATTTGCATTTCCTTAATAGCTAGTGTCTTGAGTATCTTTTCATGTGCTTTTTAGCCATTGGTATTTCTTCCTTGGAGAAGTGTCTTTTCAACTCACTTGCCCATTTTTTAAATGGGTTGTATGTCTTTATATTTTTGAGGTGTAGAGTTTCTTTATATATGCTGGCTATTAGGCCCCTATCAGATATATGGTTGCCAAATATTTTCTCCCATTCGGTAGACTGCCTTTTTACTTTCTTGATAACCTCCTTTGAACTGCAAAAGTTTTTAATTTTGAGGAGAACCCATTAATCTATTTTAACTTTCACTGCTCATGCTTTGAGTGCATAGTTCCTGAAATCATTTCCTGTTACAAGCTCCTGTAGATCCTTCCCTATGTTATCTTCCAAAGTCTTTATGATCTTGATTCTTATATTTAGATCTTTGATCCATCTTGAGTTGATTTTTGTACAAGGTGTGAGATGGTGTTCTTCTCTCATTTTTGGATATGGATATCCAGTTCTCCAAGCACCATTTGTTGAAGAGGTCATTCTCTCCCAGTTGAGTGGGCTTGGTGACCTTGTCGAATATCAGATAACTGTATATGTGATGATCTATATCAGAACTCTCAATTCAGTTCCATTGGTTGGTATTTCTACCCTTGTGTTAATACCATGCAGTTTTGACCAGTGCAGCTTTGTATTATGTTTCAAAGTCAGGGACTTTGTTTCCTTTGGAGTCTCTTGCCCTTCCAAATAAATTCCACAGTTAGTTTTTATAATTCAATAAAAAATGCTGTGTTGATTTTTATTGGGATTGCATTAAATCTGGGTAGGATAGACTTTTTTTTTTTATTGTGAGTAAAAATCTAAATTCTAACAATACATACAAACATTTGCAAAATGATATATAAATATATATGCATATATGTGTATTTGCTTACAAAAATGTTATTTATATATATATATATATATATACATATATTTTAAGAGGTGCTTAGATTACCCAAAATATTACACAGAACCCACTGGGATTCCCATGTTGCCCACCTCCCACATTTTAATGATGTTTAATCTTTCTATCCATGAACAGGCAATATTCTTCCTTTTATATGTCTTCTTTGATTTCCTTTAACAGTGTTGTAAAGTTATCTGTATATAAGTCCTTTACACCTTTAGTTAAATTTATTCCTAGGTATTTGATTCTTTTAGTTACTATTGTAAATGGTATTTTTTTTCTTGATTTCCTCCTCAGATTGCTCATTATTGGAGTATAGAAATGCTACTGATTTTTGAGCACTGATCTTATATTGTGCAACTTTACTGAACTCACTTATAAGTTCTAGAAACTTTGTTGTTTATTTCTCAGAGCTTTCTATATATGGGAGCATATCGTCTGCAAATAGTGAAATTTTTACTTCTTCCTTTCTAATTTAGATGTTTTTTTGTCTTTTTCTTTCCTCAGTGCTTGAGCAAGTACTTCTAACACAATGTTAAATAAGAGAGGTGATAGTGGGCATCCTTGCCTGGTTCCCAATCTTAGAGGGAAAACTTTTAGGATTTCACCATTGAAGATGATGCTAGCTGTGGATTTTTCATATAGACCCTTTGTCATGTTCAGAAAGTTTCCTTCTATTTCTATCTTTTGCAGTATTTTTATCTGGAAAGGGTGCTCTATTTTGTCAAATGCTTTTTCTGCATCTACAGAGATTATCATGTGATTTTTTTTCTTTTAATCTGTTTATGTGGTGCATTACATTAATTGATTTTCTTATGTTGAACCATCCTTGCATACCCGGGATGTAACCCACTTGGTCATGGTGTATAATTCATTTGATGTGTTGTTGAATGTGATTAGCAAGTATTTTGTTGAGGATTTTAGCATCTAGGTTCATTGGAGAGATTGGTCTATAATTTTCCTTTCTTGTGGCATCTTTGTTTGGCTTTGGTATTAGGGTAATGTTGGCATCATAGAATGAGTTAGACAATGTTCCTTCTACTTGTATTTTTGGAAGAAGTTAAGCATAATTGGTGTTAGTTCTTTCCAGAATGTTTAGTAGAATTCACCTGTGAAGTTGTCTGGTCCTGGGCTCTTCTTAGTTGTGAGGTTTTTGATGAATGAGTCTATCTCTTTAATTGTAACTGGACTGTTGAGTTCATCAATTTCTTTTTTTGTCAGTGTAGCCTGCTTGTGAGTTTCTAGGAATTTGTCCATTTCCTCTAAATTATCCTTCTTGTTGGCATATAATTTTTCAAAGTATCCTCTTATCATACTATTTCTGTGGGGTCAGTGGTGATATCCCTTCCTCATTTCTTTTTTTGTGAATTTGCATCTTCTCCTTTTTCTTTGTTAGTCTGGCTAAGGGTTGTCAATTTTATTGATCTTCTCAAAGAACCAGCTTTTTTTTTTTTTTTTTTTTTTTTTTTTTTAGTGCTTTCTTATTTTCTATTTCATTTAGCCTTGCTCTAATCTTTGTTATTTCCTTCTTTCTACTAATTGTGGGGCTAATTTATTGTTGCTTTTCCAATTCCTCCAGGTGAGCTTGATTTTAGCTCTTTCTTCTTGTTTGACATATGCTTTTATGGCTATGAATTTCCCTCTCAGTACAGCTTTACTGCATCCCATAGGTTTTGATATCTTGTGTTGTTGTTTTCATTCATTTCAAGGTAGTTACTGATTTCTTTTGTGATTTCTTTCTTGACCTACTGTTTGTCTAAGAGTGTGTTGTTTAACTTCCATATCTTTCTACCTAATCTGGTTCTCTGGCCCTTACTGATTTTTTATTTCATTCCATTGTGGTCAGAGAAATTACTTTGTATAATCACAACCTTTATGAACTCATTAAGAGTTGTTCTGTTACCTACCATGTGGTCTACCCTGGAGAATGATCCATGTGCACTCAAGAAGAATGTATATCCCACTGTATTTGGATGTAGTGTTTTATATGTCTATTAGTTCCAGATCCTCTAATGTATTATACAGAGTTTTTGTCTCTTTATTGATTCTTTGAAGATTTTCTGTCTAATGGTGATAACAGTGTATTAAATTTCCCCATTATACTTGTAGAAGCATCTATTTTTTCACTTTTTAAAAAATAAAATATAATTTAGTACTGCACTAAATGTTTACCCACATTGAAATAGAATTTTAAAAATTAACATTCCATAAATTGAGTATAACTCATTTGTTAAGAACAGAAATTAATGCTCATACATTATCCTGATCACTCTGCATCAATGAACTGTCATAATTTATTTATATGTATGGTGAAATTTCATTGACAATTCTGTAATAGAAAGTCACTTGAGCTAAAACAACATTGGATTTAGAGTGAAGATCTTTGGTTTCCAGCCTGACAACAATATCATCTACCAGTTGTGTGAAAGAAAAAATACATAAATTCTTAGTATCTCAACTTCTTCACCTGAAAAATGCAAACAAACACCACATTATGTTGAATTTTACTACAACTTATGTGTAAGAACACTTTGTAAACTATAAAAAATCATTCAAGTAAGGGATTTTATGACTTAAGCTGTCTTGTGCATGTGAAAAGTGGACTTTTAATTTGGTTTCTTATACTTAGAAAAAAATCTGAAAGTGTAATTTAAAATCACTATTAAAGAGCAAGCTCTATAGAAAGAAGTCATAATTACTACACTGGTGGGTCAGTATACTATCTTCCCAATACATGCAGAAAGACATGACCTATGATAAGAAATAAAAGAAGCCCATACTCAGACTCTTCGTGAACTTCTTTAGAAAGGAACTAAAAATAAAAAGTATAATAACAGTCTTTGATCACATATCAAATATTCAGAGGGAACCAAGAGAGTCAAAATTACAGCAGTATTTTCATAGTATTTGGCTAAAGAGATGTAGATTGGGTATTTCCGATGCTGGTATTCCTATGTATTAAAGGCAGAATAGAGTCACTTTATGAGATTTAAGTCTCACACTAGTTTTTCTCAGCTGTCATGAAACTGGCATGCTTAAATGCCATGTTTAGAACAAGGATTTCAAACTAAATACATTTATTTCTCTCATCCAGAAATGTAAGATTTTCATAGAAAATGAGAGAAGGCATTTTTCTCTATTTGAGCTAACTCAGACTGTTACTTACTATCAAGTGGAATTTGTATGTTGAAGAAAAGTAGAAAAGGTTCCTGTTATATAATATTAAACTAGTTATCTCTCCCTTGCCTCCCCCAAAATTGTACATAATGAAGACTGATTTTCCTTGAATACCTGAAACTGAAAACTTTAAAATGAGTTTGGGTAAGCTAATAAGCCCTATGCTTTTCTCCTATCTTCAAGGCTATCTTTTCTCCATGTCAAATACTATATTGGAAATGCAGAAATTGATTTGCATGATGCTCTAATTGTTTCTGATTTTGTTCACTGGTGTTAAAAATCATAACCTTTTGAAGTTCCATCTTCCCAAAGTGAGAATTTCCTATAGAATATGTTCTAATTACTTACATATATCCCTCAGAGGAAGTTGGTAGGTTTTATTATAGAGATATTATATCACTCTCTCTCTGGAAAGTTCATTAATAATTGTAAACTATAATTTCACTTACAAGTGATCCTATTTTCCCTTCTAGAAAAAAAATATTTTAAAGGTATGTGCAATGCACAGAATAAGAGAAAGCATGCTTACTGCTGTTTGTTTGTTTTGTTTTGTATTGTTTTTAGGATGCACTGGGACCCAAAGCTTGGACCTCCCATGTGGGAAGCAGGCATTCAACTACTTAAGCCACATCCATTACTCAAATCAAGTGTGATAATACATCAGTGCAAACCAAATCCTTCCTAGTGAACCCACTCACAGAAGCAACAACTCTTATGATATTTATCCCATAAATTAGTTCTTCCTCTTTTAGAACTTCTTACTAATGGAGTCATACAATATACATTCCTTATATAAGGCTTCTTTCACTCAGCTTATTTTTGTTATTTGTCCATAATGTTGTGTGTATTAAAGTCCCCCACTATAATTGAAAAGGCATCTATTTCTCCACTTAGTCTTTCCAGTGTTTGCTTCATGTATTTTGAGGTGCCCTGACTAGGTGGATAAATGTTTCTGATTGTTCTTTCTTCTTGAAAGATTACCCCTTTTATTAATATATAGTGTTCTTCCATTCTTCATTGTCTTCATTGACATCAGCTAGTTACTTGGTCACTCAGTTAATCAAAAACCCTGGCTACAGGAAGGGCCTACTTTCTCTATACAAAAACTGCCATCATTCTGGGTGACTTTCATGCTCATAAATTAAGACCTGTCCCATATCATACTGTACCCCTCTGCCAACAGTTTCTAGACCTCCTCTCATCTCTAGTCCATTTCAACCAACCACTCCCAAGATTATATCATCCTGATACTTGACATCACTTGCCCTCTGTCCTTCCAGCTTCCATAATACTCTTGATAGTCATTCTTTGACCTCACCAGTACCTTCAGTTTATTGCATCATTACATTTTACAATATGTCATCCTTCTATATTTTTTTCAATTTTCTCTTTATTCAGTTTAGATTATACAGTCTTTCCACAACATTATCAATTCTCCAAATTCTTTCTTTCTTTTGGTCTCAACTACATGGCAAAACAACAGCCCTGGATGAACCCAACTATGTTTGCTCTACATGACTACATCTGCACAGCTCAGTGCTATTAATAAGAAAGTTCACAATTGGGTAGTTGGTAACCCCCAAAATTCATCAAACCCCAAATTAATCCTCAACACAAAACAGAAATCTTACTAACTTGTCTGGTTAACTTGCTGTTCTGTCTTTTCAATGACTATTTCAGATTTTCTCTATGTCCCTCAGATCTCCAAATATTTACTTTTCATTCACTCTCCTTCAGATCTCAATGCCTACTTCCCAGGGAACATAAAAGGCATCATATGGGAATTGTTTCAACTTTATATTACCAAATAAACCAAGGAAAAATTATCTGCACTCATCCTTTGTTCCTGCCCTCCTGACTTAATAAAGGAGGTATCTGTTCCTCTTCCTATCCTAGGCCAATCCTTTACAGGATTTGTTTAGATCCCATCTCCTCATGCTTAAACTATTAAGTATTCCTTTGTGAATATCCAAACAGCATTTATATATACTCAAACTTCTCCCACATTAAATAAAATTAGAGGTATCAGAGTACTCCTTCCACTTTTCACTTTGCAAGAAGGGAAACTATGTCAGGCCAACAGGCATCTAGCTAAAAAGCCAAGGCATTTCATCCTTTTTTAATCAATCAAGTTAAATATTCAGGCCCAATGAAGAACGGAAGTTCAAGAGTTCATGCTCCTTCAGGAAATCAAGGGTACCCATCTCCAGGCAGAAGGTGAAAGCAATGCAGGCATGACCTAAATATTGTTTGTTCAGGTTATGTATTTAATAGGGAATGTGGGGATTTTTCAATTGCCATTAAAAATAATCAAGTAGGGTCTAGCCCAGAAAAGAGAGGTAACACTAATTTTGAAGACCCAGAAAGATCTGAGAAACAACATTTAAAGAGTAAACAGAGGATTCTCTTGTTCACATATGGTGATTCTAGCAATGCAAGAAATTATAACAATGAGGTGGAGCCAGTGGCCACTTGACACTTTTGGGGTAGGGAGAGGATGAGCAGTTGAAATACAGGGGCTTCTTTGGGAGTTGGAGGTTATCCTGAGTACTGTTGTGGCAACGGATGTAGGCCATTTTAAATCAGCACACACCACTCAGAACTGAGTGGGAGAGAGTGTGGTCTACAGTGTGAACTGTGGACTATGGTTGGTGGCAAGGCTCCAGGATGTGTAAGTTCATTGAGGGTGGTGGGCCACACTGTGGGAGATGTTTGTGTGGGATGTGGTGGGAGGTGTGGGAGGTGGGCAACATGGGAATCCCAGTGGGTTCCGTGTAATATTTTAGGTAATCTAAGCACCTCTCAAAATATATGTGTATATATAAATAACATTTTTGTAAGCAAATACACATATATGCATATATATTTATATATCATTTTGCAAATGTTTGTATGTATTGTGAGAATTTTGATTTTTACCCATAATAAAAAAAAATTTCTTTAAAAAAAAAAAAAGAGTAAACAGAGGAGTAAAAACCCATAAAAGAGACTAAAAATGAACAACTAAAAAAAATAGAAAGAAACCAAGGAGAGTAGTTTACTCCAAAAATCATGGGAAAAGAAAGGAAATAAGTGGTCAAAAGAATAAAATATTACTCACTTGTTCAGAAAAAAATAATTTTAATAAATTATTTTTTTATAAGGATTTAGCCATAGGGAAGTATTTGGTAACATTGTAAAGAATCTTATCAGTGTAGTGATGGAGACAGAATTCAAGATGAGGAGAGAATTGGAAATTAAGGAAGTGGAGGTTTGAAGTCTAAGCTAGTCTTTCAAGAAGCCTGATCATATAATGGGACTGAGAGAAGGAACAAAGGACTAAAGATGTTTCTGGGTTGCTTCATTTTGTTTACATTGTGTAAGCCTTAAGCAGGTAGCCTGTTTATGAGCTGACAGAAAAGAATCAGTAGAAAAGAAGATAAGAGAGACCAGAACTGATGGACCCCATGTTTCTCAGTACATGACAGAGGAGGTCCAGAAGCAAAAGGAGGCAGTTACTCCTGAAGACAAGCACTGTAGACAGGATTGTGGAGCTTGATTTTAGATGTTTCTATCTGAGTAAAATTTTTATAAAGTAGGAGTCCTAATAAAGTATGAGGGGCTTGAAGTTAAATTGTGAAGTTCTAAATAGACATTATGAATAATGGGAGGGGGAAAGCAAAGGGACACTAAGCAGCACTGATAATGGAAATCATGAATTAGGAAAAGAACCAATCAACATGATTGTGTAAGTTTTCTGCAAAAGGCTTACCTGTCCAAGATGTATAGCAGAGAAAACCAACAATTAGATTGAGTTGACATTTTGCCACTCCATATGCAGAAGAATGAAACAAAAAAATGAGTTGAAGATATTGGTAACAGAGTGGTCAATCTGGAAAGAAGTGAAGACAAGAATGGAGACCAAAGAATAACCCTTATAAAAGTACTCTTCATGTTTTAAAAGTCTAATGTGACACAGAAAACAATTCTATGAAAACAAATGCATTATCACACCAACAAAATATTGAACTACTAGCAAATTACCTAAAATTCCACACTTATAATTGAAACAACTTCTTGGGTTTAATAAATGCTATGGTTAACACTTTCTATAATTTGAAGATTAAGTCTTTGTTCTGTACTTTCTAACTCTTTTAACATGGGAAATAGAGTAAGTCATAATTGATTAAAAAATTAAATCTGGAAGGGTTTTAGGGATCCTCATTTCATTTTAAAAGATGAAGAAATATTACCCAATTAAGTTAGTGACACAATGAGCTCAGGAAAGTCTGAAAAACAGTAGTCTGTCAATATTTCCTTCCTTTACAAAAAAAAAAAAAATCCAACTCAAATCAGTATTAAAACCAAAATCTTTTTACAGTACATTTGTCAACTGTATGCTTTACAAATGTTGAAAAAAAATGTTTTAGAAAAACTTTATTTCCACATCAAATAAATAAAATATCAAAAGGTAGGTCAACATTAGTTGGAAACATTACTTTAAAAAATCCTGTCTGGACACATTTTTCTCATTTAGTCCTAAAACAGAAGTTCTTAACTTCAATTTCATTGATTTCCTTTATGGTTTGTGTTCTTTATGTCTTATTTAAGAAGTCCTTCCTTAATCCAAAATGATAAAAATCCTCTTACACTTTTTCCTGTCAGCATTAAAGTTACACTTTTCACAAGTGTTTTTTTTTTTTTTTTTTTTTTTTTTAAATAGTAATAGCTATCTAGTAATACGTGAAATACTGGGATTCATTTGTCGACCCGGGGACCCCCCTGGCTCACAAGTGTTTTAATTCATAAGTCCTTGAAATTCTTTTTCTTTCTTTCTGATACTATAGTTTTCTTTTGATATTATAGTAATAAGTCTTTAATATCTTTTTACATCATTTACATTCATTTATCATTATCCTTATGTTTTTCAGGATGTTTTCACAGTCTGCATTTTATTTTTTATCTAGTTTGATACTTTTTAATGAAAAGTTCAGTCTATTTGTATTTATTGTGATTACAGACATATTTTGGGGTTTATTTCTACCATCTTATTTTGTGTGTTCTATGTATCCTTTGTCTTATTTTTTTTTCCTGTTTTCCATCTCTATCTTTTTTTCTTTCTGGGAAATTACCTCAACATCTTTTCAACTTTTTTCATTTCTGCTGTTACATATTTAATATCCAAGAGCCATTTTTGGTTCTCCAAATGTTTCAAAGTTGACCATTTCTTCTCTTTTCTCTCTGATGATCTAATGACAAGTTTGTGATGGGTTTATTTTTTATTTTTTATTTTTTTTAAGATTTTATTTATTTATTCATTTATCCCCCCCCCCCCTTGCTGCTTGTGCTTGCTGGGTCAGCTAACCACGCCATGCGGGCGGGCTTGCCTTCACCAGGAGGCCCTGGGAACTGAACCTGGGGCCTCCCACATGGTAAACAGGAGCCCTACTGATTGAGCCACAGCTGCTTCCCAGTTGTTTTTTTTTTTTAACATTCTTCTCCCTGTATTGCCTGTTCCCTCCAAACTACTTTGATTTTAGTTTCTATCATGCTATCATCTGTCCTCAAATGTCTCATGACTGAGTTTTCTGATCATATTTAATAATAAAGCACTAAAATAGCAATGTGGCTCTATGCAATGATGGGGTTTCCGACTAGTAAATATCACTGGGATATGATTTGGGACTTTGTTGAGGTCCAACCAACTGTTTTATCTATAGGTCTTTCTTTGGGCTGATCAGTATTCCCAGAGAAGAATTTCTCTGGTAATGGTACTGGGAGACCTGGATGTCTCTATCCAAAAGAAAGAGAGAAGATCCCTACCTCACACCTTATACAAAACTTAACACAAAAATGGATCAAAGACCCAAATTTAAAACTAGAACCATAAAACTTCTAGAAGAAAATGTAAGGGAACCTCATCAAGATCTGGTGGTAGGTGGTAGATTCTTCTTTTTTAAATGTTTTTTTTAATTTTTTTTTTTTATTTTTTAAAAGATACTAAGATTACACAAATGTTCCACAAAAATATAGGATTCCAATATGCTCCACCCCCCACACCTCCCACACCCTCCCACATAAACAACACCCTTCATTAGTGTGGCACATTCATTGCAATTGATAAACCCATCCTGGGGCACTGTCACTGAGCATGGACCATAGCTCACATTGTAGTCTACACTCTCCCTGACAGTTCTGTATGTTATGGGATGATATAAAATGGCTTATATCTGTTGTTGCAATGTCATTCAGAACTATTCCCAAGTCCCAAAAAAGCCCCCCTATTACAACTGTTTTTCCCTCTCCCTGCCCCCAGAGCCTCCAGTGGCCACTGCCTCCACATCAATGTTGTAATTTCATCCATTGCTAGAATCATGATATGTCTATAGCAGAATACTAGTAAGTCCAATCCAGTCCATAGTTCATTCCCTAAGTCTGAGGATTCTGAGATGGTGATGTCCATTCCACCTCTAATTGAGAAAAGTCTTCAATACCATACAGCCAATGGATGGGACTCTCTAACTTGCACTTGTAGGCTCTTTCATTTCCTTGGTATGGTGGTTTTCAATCCTCACCTCCTTGTTAGTTGTCCTGGGTGAGTCCAGTGAACTGGAGAGTAGGTGTTGCAACTCCTCTGGGGCTCCAGGTCCAGCTGGCACATGGACAGCACAAAGATTCCATGTGGTGGATTCTTCAACCTCACACTGAAAGCACAAACAATGAAAGAAAACATGGATAAAATGGGATCTCTTCAACTTTAAACATTTTTATGATTCAAACGACTTTGCCAAGAAAGTGAAAAGGCAGCCCACACAATAGGAGAAAATATTTGGAAACCACATACCCAATTCTATATAAAGAGTTTCTACAGCCCAACAGATAAAGAGCAAGCAATCTAATTTAAAAGTGGGCAAAAGACTTAGACATTTCTCCCAAAGGGGAAATACAAGTGGCCAAAAAGCACAAGAAAAAGTGTTCAATATCACTAGCTATTAGGGAAATACGAATCAAAATGGCAATGAGATATCATCTCCCACTGCACAGAATGGCCATTATTAAAACAAAACAAAACAAAACAAAACAGAGAACAATAAGTGCTGAAGAGGATGAGGAGAAATAGGAACACTCTTTTCCTGTTTGTGGGAATATAAAATGGTGCAGCTCCTGTGGAAGACAGTTTAGCATTTCCTCTGGATGCTCAATAAAAAAACTTCCATATGATCCAGCAATTCCTCTATGAGGAATATAACCAGAAGAATTGAAAACTCTGCTATGAACAGACATTGCACACTGATGTTCTTAACAGCGTTATTCAAAGTTTCCCAAAAGATGGAAACACCCCAAGTGTCCATCAACAAATGAAAGAATAAACTAAATGTGGTATATACCTATGATGGAATATTATGCTGCTGTAAGAAGAAATGAAATTGGAACACATATGAAAACATGGATGAATCCTGAAGATATTATGTTAAGTGAAATAAGCCCAAAGGGCAAATATTGCATGATCTCATTAATATGAATTAATATGAAGAATAAACACATGGAGGTAAAACCTAGAGTAAAGGTTATTAAGAGATAAGAGGAGGGCTGGGAAGAACTAGTGATGCTTAATATTTGTAGAAGTTTTAATTACCTTGATTGTAAAAATCTGGAAATGGATTGAGTTGATGGCAACACATTTTAGTGAGTAGAACTAATGCAGCTGTTCTATAAATGGGTTTGTGGCTGAAAAGGGTAGTCTAGGGATGTAAATACCAACTAAAAGAAAGCTAGAGAATAATCTCAGAACTGAATAACACAGGGAATCCAGAGATGGATGAGAATTGTGGTTAATAGTACAAATATGAGAATGTCCTTCTATGAACTAAAACAAATGTACACCACTATTGCAAAGTGGTAAGAATGAGAAGCATGGGAAATGCAATTAATGTAACCTATGGACTATAGTTAAGAGCAATACTGTGATATTCTTACATCAATGCCAAAGACGTACTGTGTTAATAATTGGGGATATGGAAAAATATACTAAATGCATGTTATAGTCCATAGTTAGTGATAACAGTCTGATGATATTATCTTATAATCTGTAACAAATATTCCATAAAAATGTGGTATGTTGGTAGAAGGGTGTTGTACAGGAGTTCCACACAAGTGCATGATTGTTTTTTTAAGTTCAAACCTCTCTAATAATCTATCTATCTATCATCTATCTATCATCTATCTACCTACCTATCTATAAAAAATATCTAAAAAAGAACAGCATGGGATCTCTGGAATTAGCTTTCTTGACCAAGACAATAAAAAGCAAGATTTTGAAGTAAAATCTTGAAAGACTTTTATTTATTGTATATATTTTTTGCTTACAGTAAGCTTTTCAAACCATGTGTAGGGGCCTGGAAGGTTACTAGCAATAGTTTGGCAATAAAATAAAATGCTATTTGATTTTTTGGTTTTGAATCTCCTTGTATTATAGTATTGAAATAGACAATTATAAAGCTCCTCTACTAGTCTTCTTCCTCTTATATCATTACAGAATTCAAGTGTTGGTAGCCTCTCCTCCAAACACCCAATTTCTAACCTGTATTCTTCTTACACATAGCCAGAAAAATGGGACATAATTTCAAAAATGATTTTTCACAGAAGGAACCTATAATATTTATATCAAGCATAGACCCAAAAATCTATTAAAGGTAAAAAATAAGCATATATATCAATCCCCTTTCCTTAGCTTTATATATCATGGAGTTGTTTTTTTCTCATTTTTATTGCCTTATCTATACACAATGTGACTTAATTATACCTGACCTATTTCCACAAAGGCAGCTTACAATAAAAGAGTAGGTAAGAGCAAAACTCATAAAGGCAACACACTAAGAGGGAAAAGGAGGGAGAGAGAGAAAAAGGGAAACAGACAGAGAGAGCCTGAGCACAAAAGTAAAAGGGGCAAGGAAAGGATGCTAAAGAAACATACAGGGCTTAGGCATACCACAACACTGGGCTTCCTGTCAGTCAAGGCAATTAAGGGAATGCCATGAATTACATAGCATTCATTATTTAGTAAAATAATGTATTCTATTTCAAAAGAGACAAATAATTTCCTGTCCCAAAGTTCTGAGATAAGTATATCATGTAAAATATTTATCTAAGTGACATTTAGAATATAATAGAAAAGTCTTCATTATCCATTCTTTTAAAAATGCAGAGAAATTCTCTGCATCCTTCGGTTATATTTGCTTCCAATGAAAGCCAGTAGATAATATCAGCTTATAGTAATTCTGTAAAGGCACTTCTGGTTGTGGGGGAGGGGGAAGGATGTGGAGATAGCTAGGGTTCTGTCACAGGTGTGTAGCTCTTACCTAATCTGACTTGAAATATGAAATAAATCCTGGGGGATCTTGAAGGTAAATGGTTAACATAATTCTTAGAGTCATCCTTTCAGATGCCAGTTGTCTTGGATGGGCTTGTGACAGGAATTGTATGACAGACTTCTTAAATAGCTGTCATTAGGGAGTGCCAAAAGGACAGACATTTTTTGTTGTTGATTGAAAGAAGATCAATATGCTCCACCAAGCTGATAGAAAACAAGAATAATTTTTTGTGTTTGTGGAAAATGAAAGATTCTGACTTAGAGTCATGCTTCATGGGAGGTTTCAACAAGTCTATGAAGAGATGGATGAGGGGTTTTTGCAGGCAGGGTCAAGCCTTTTCTAGATGCAGAATTCAGGATCCAGGTGCCTCAACAAAGAATCAACATTAAAGGGGAGGGGCAAATGAATATACTGTCAATTAAAAAGTTAGAAGAAGAATCGCAAAATAAACCAAAAATACACAAGAATTAATTTAAAAAATAAAAGATTATTCAACTAGAAAACAAAGCAAACCAAAGAGCCAATGTAACAATTATTAAAACCATACAGCATTTTTATGAAAAGTCTAATTTTAAAACAGAAAATATAAGCACCTGGCAAGAGTGTTTTTCAAAAACCAATATAAAATATTTAAATTAAATTGAAAATTGTTAAGGAAAGTCCCACTAAAATTTTTTGAAAGTTAAAAAAAGACAGGGATTCCAATTATTCAACATGGCTTTAGAGAGACTAGGTGATATATCTTTTAAAAAAAATTAGAAATATAATATTCAGAAATGTAGAGACAAATGATCATTATTTACAGTTGTTTTTATGTGTTTAGAAAATTAAAAAGATTTCATTAAAATAACTACAAAGATAATTGCCTTAGAAAGCAGGATACAGGAGATGTCAAAAAAGTAGCTTTCTTTTAATAGAGAATTAAATGGAAAAAATAGCAAAAGTAGTTAATTCACAATAGTGAAATAAATACAAAATACATAGTAATAAATATAAATATAACAATGAATGTTCAAGGCCCATATGAAAATATCTATATTTTCTTGAAAGACATAAAGAAGACTTAAATAAGAAAGGTAAGCTTCATTCCTAAATAGGATGCCACTCCTCTAAAATAAATAATAAAATTCCAATCATAACCTTAAGAAAGATATCTTTTGGAGTTATACAGATTGACTATAAAATTTATAAGGAAGAATAAATGTGTAAAGATTGCCAGGAATACTGTGAAATATATGCATAATTGAGTTTGGTTTGTCCTAGCAGATATTAAAATATTCTAAGATGCTACCATTATAACAAAATATGGCTATTCTAGAAGAGCAGAATAGAAGATTGGAAATATATTCAAGAATTCATGGAATTTATATTACATTTTGTATTGCAAATAGGTCAGAAAAACTGGGATTTTCTACAAGTGATATTGAGGCAATAGGCTAAACAATTGGGAAATATTGTTTGTTCCTTGATTTACACCACACATAAATAAATACCAAGTATTAAAATGTTTTTTAAAAATGCAAGATCATTAGAAGTGACTATTAGAGATAATTTTTATTTATTTGTTGGGAAAGCCTTCCTAAACAAGACAGGAAAACTAAAAGCTATTGAATAATGACGAATTTAATATCTAAACTTTTAAAGCTTCTATAAATCAAATGAAAACACAAACTTAGTCGAAGAGTAATCTACACAGAGAGAAAATATTTGCAGCATATGTGACAAAGGATTAATATCCCTAATATACATAATTTCCTAAATTTAATTTTAAAAGAGCACAAGGATAATTGAAAACCAGGTGTTAAGAAGACATGAAAGGCATTGACAAGAAAAGAAATCAAAGTGTCAATAAATAGTTCAAGAGGGAAGCGGCTGTGGCTCAATCAGTGGGGCTCCCGTTTGCCATGTGGGAGGCCCAGGGTTCGGTTCCCGGGGCCTCCTGGTGAGGGCAGGCCCGCCCGCACGGCGTGGTTGGCTGACCCGGCGAGCACAAGCAGCAAGGGGGGGATAAATGAATAAATAAATAAAATCTTAAAAAAAAAAAAAATAGTTCAAGGAAGCTCACCAGGAGTAAGAGAATTGTAAGCTATATAACAAACCCAATACCATTATTTGCCCATGAGATAGATAAATGCTTAAGTGAATGTCAACATCTAATGAGTATATGGGAAACCAACTTTCATAAACTACTGTTAGGAATGTAAATATCCTTATATCTTAACTTCACTTTTTAACCAATTTAGAATCAATGTGCTACTATATTTATATATCCTCAACCCCACAAGCTTTCTACCATTATACTTATCTGCCAAAACCCTCATCCAAACCTGAATCTCCATCTTCTCTGTGCTACCCCTGAGCAGCTGTATTTTGCTAGAGGAAATATATGCACACACACACACACACACATACACCAGGCACATGTTTTGATGGCTTTCTCTCTCATGCTCTATCCTCGCAGCCTATCATCCTGGCATACTGACTTCCCATGGCTCCTCTCCAATAAATGACCTGATCAACTTTTCACCACTCACCTCAACCCTTATATCCTCACTTCCTTCCTTAACCAACTTAAAATCTGTCATTCATCCTTATAATCACAACATTAACTCATCTTCCACAGTCTCAAGGCCCCCCCCCAACTCATGGCTTGGTGACTAGATTACATTTTCCTAGGTAATTTGAGTATTACATTTCAATATCAACTTCCCCTAAATCACTTTCTCTCTCCCTCACTGTCTCTCACCCATCTCTCTTTCCTCCCTGCCATGTGTGAAATAAACCATTTGATGACTCTATGTAGAGAAAATAGAGGCAGTCAAACAGGAATCATCTCATTTCATACACCATGTCTGAAAATTATCTGGACTTACACCCATGTACTCTACCTGACCACTTTTACTTTTTCTTACTCTTATTTATGTGACGACTCTATGTGTTCTCTTATCCCTTCTTTTCTACTGAAGAACTTTGCTCCTTCAATTATTTTCTTTTGGTCTGATCACCATGGAATATCCCCTTATTAAATCCTGGGGATTCTCTAGGCCTCTCTCCTGTTAAATATTCTATTTTTTTCTGTTTTCTGTTTCTTTTCATGTCTTGCTCTTCCTTTTCTAGTGCAGTACAACCTCCAATAGATTTATGGAAAAGTATGCAAGTGTGATACATTTTTGGAGAAATTCTAAGTCTGAACAAGTCTTTATCTAATTTCATACTTGATTAAAAGTTTGCCTGGTTACAGAATTCTGTTTCAGGAATCATCTTCCTTCAGAATTTTGACGCATCTAAACCTTTAAACATAAATTATTGCTGCTGAAAAATCAAAAGTCATTCTGATTATTGATCTTTTTGTGTGATTAGTTTTTTTTTTTTTTCCTTCTGGAAGCTTACTGGGTCTTCTTTTTTAATCTATTATTTGAAAATTTTACAAAGCACCTTCTATTGGCCTACTTTCACTCACTGTGCTGGGAAATCTGATAACCCTTTCAGTCCAGAAACTCAATATCTTAAGCCCTAAGAAATTTTCATGAATTATTTCATTGATTATTTTTCTCTCCTCCATTTTATCTCTTGTCTCTTTTGTAAGTCCTATTGTTAGGAATTTGGACTTCTGTTATAATCCTCTAGTTAAATTTATTTGTCTCTATTTTTAGACTTATTTTTGCTTTTTTGTGAAATTTACTCAACTTTACTTTCTAACCCTTCTATTGATTTTCATCATTTTTGTTATCTTACTTTTAAATTTCCAAGGACACTCTTTTTATTCTCAGGAGGATTCGTTTTTTCATCTGGTATGCCTGTCATGGTTAACATATCCTTCTAAGTAATGTAATAGCTAATGTTTTAAAGTTGTCTTCTTACTAATGGTCTCTGTTTACTCCCAATTGCTTTATTCTTTCTGCTTATTTGTTTATTTGTTTGCTATTTATCTTTCAGGTTAGATGCCTGATAATTCTTAGTTATTGGCTCATGTTTAAGAGTAGGGACTAAGTTGCATATAGCCCTTCTCAACTAGGAATTCTCATATGAACCACAGAGCACAAACCATTGTGGGAGTGATTGTCTCCTCAGTTCTACTAAGGCAGATGTATAACTTGTACCATTCTATATACATGAGCAAGAAGTTAATTGATTGCATGCAATGGATGCCTTGGGCATTAGGGATTAATTCTCTCCCACTAAGATTGTGAAAGGAGTTTGTGGATTATTTGCTCTAATGTTGAGTGATGAGGCTGAGCCATTTAGCAGGAAAACCCTAGTGTTAGTATGTTCAGGTCTTAGGTTATTCAGGTTCTGCAGAATAGCTTCCACTTATTCCTTTTGGAGAATAAAAATATGGATAGCTGCATTCCAGTACCACTAGGGAAGAGCCCTGGTGTTTTCAGATTTCCAGTATAATATGTTCCTCTAATTACCCTGTTTTCAGTATGGCTCTACTTCCCTCAACTGTCACTGTTTTAGCTATTTAAAGAATAAAGCTCTCCCAAATTAGGGAAGGGGGCTGAGTATGTGGCTAGAATAGATTATGAAACAACCACTCTTTTCCCTTTCTATATTCATGTGCTTTCAATGTGATTTTGCAGCAACTCTCCTTGAATATGAGTTAGACTTTGTGCCTTTTATTGGCCTATAAAAATTCAGCAGAAGTTATGAAGGAGCATCTCTAAGCCTAGACATGAAGAGGCCATCCATGATTCTGTTTGTGCTCTTAGAATTCTGCCCACCCACCATGCAAAATTCCTGGGCTAACCAGCTGGAGAATGAAAGACCTTGGGGCAAACGCAACCACCCAGATCTATAGATTGGACTGCTTATCAAAC
Source organism: Tolypeutes matacus (assembly GCA_026826555.1). Taxonomy (NCBI): domain Eukaryota; kingdom Metazoa; phylum Chordata; class Mammalia; order Cingulata; family Chlamyphoridae; genus Tolypeutes; species Tolypeutes matacus. Next base: position 1,027,519 of record JAKSZT010027849.1, on the reverse strand, counting down.
ACATTTTCAAAAATTCATCTTTGTTTACCAGTTTCAAAATCTTGAGAAGATCCTTTAAGGTTAATGGGTTTTTAGTTCCATCTTTTCTCTTTGGTTTCCCTTCAGTTTCCTGGATCTGCTAAGTCATTTACCTTTATTCCACCTGTTTTCAAGTTCTCCAAATTTTGACATCTTTTCTGATGTTCCTTGTTCTTATGGGTTTATGTTTTTAAATAAAATCTTTTCATTTTAGTGGGATATCTGGAGTAAGGAAGAGTTTAAATCTGACTGTCACCTTTACCAAGAAGTCCAAGCTCAGAGACTTTACATTTTTTCTTTTTTCTCATTAAAACTTTTATAGAAGTACCTCATTCATACATAAACATACATAAGCATACTTTTGTTCTTGTCTTTGTCTCGAATGTCCTTACACACATTCCCCTGTTAATTATTCCTATATTTATCCCATTCTTAGCTTAATCAGCACCTCCTCATAGAAATCTTCCCAGACCACCCAATATAGAATTGCATTATTACCTTGTTCTGTTGTATTTTCATGATGGTACTTATAACTGATTTTACAATATTTATTTATTACCAGTCGTATTACCTAGGGCTGCCGAACAAATTACTACAACCTGGATGGCTAAAACTATGAAATCAAGGTATTAGCAAAGCTTTTTTCCTTCTGATGGCTCTAGGAAAGGATCCTTCCTTCCCTCTTCCTAACTTTACTGGTTTCCAGAATCCTTGGCATTCCATGACTTGAAGCAGCATCACTCTACATCTGTCTCTATCATCACATGGTCTTCTTCTTTGTGGTGTGTCTGTGTTGTCATGTGACCCTCTTATAAGTAAGCTAGTCATTGGATTTAGGGGCCACCCTATTCCAATATGATCTTACCTTAACCAATTACCCCAACAATATTTAGCCCAGTATTTCTGTCATCTGCCATAATATAGAAACTCCAGAAGAGTAGGATTTTGTTCTTCTTCACCACTATACCTCCACACTTAAAATAGTGCTTAGACTATTGTAGAATAGTGTTTTATTGATAAATGTTGATTAAATGAGATAATAAATATAACTCTAAGTCTAAATCTAGATACTCATGCTGGCAATCAAGGAGAAAGTTGGCATCAATATTAAAGGGGTTATTTAGCATACTTCTGTTTTTTTTTAACTTGGCAATCAAAAAAAAGCTATGTAATTACTTTACAAAGGCTAATTTATACCTTGAGTCTATCCTGGGAGGATTATTCCCACAGAGTAAATAATTATATAAATATAGTGCTTAAAAGTTCAAAATTTTATAAGCAAAACTGTATTTTCTATACACATTTTCAGGTTTAAGCAATTCCTCAGCTGATATTTACTAAAGTAATACTAGTTTAAAAAATCTAATTTTATACTATGAAAATAATAAATGTGATTTTAAATAGAAAACAATGAAAATGAAGAAAATGTTTTAATTTAAAGGCTAATGTAAAATATTAGTGCAATTTTCTCTATTCATATTTTATATGATTTTGATCATAGTATATAGATATGTAACCCTGACTTCTGTAATTTAACATTAATTTAACATTAATTTAGCTTTAAAACACTACAGCATTATTGTGATTGCTGTACAATATTCTATCATTTGAATATATATAATTTAGCATTCCCATATTATTAGACATGTAGACTGAGTTTTATAAATGGTACTGAAATACATACTCATATGAACAAAAATGTTTCCCTTTATTTTCTTTAGGATATATTTTCAAAATAGGATTACTAGGTAAAAATGGAAGTACATTTTAAAAGATGTGAACTTGTTTTTCAAAAGACTTGCGCAACTTTTTCATTGCAGTCTTGACTTAACTAATACATTCCTCATGAATTAATTGAAGACTGTCCAAAATCAGTGATTTTTCCATTTTCCTGGAATCAACCATCTCCTCAGGATTCTAAGGAATATGTGAATTATCATCTCAGTAATATAAACTCGTACATAATCACACTGGGATTTTTATGGATTCCTCTGAAATTCATCATTGGCAAATAGGATCCCAATCTTGGTCCCAATTTCAAGTTACAGGGAACCCAAATTAAACTTGTTAAAACAGTAAAGGGCATTTGTTTGCTTCATTTAATGAAAATTATTGTGATGGAAAACACTTCAAATATGGCCTTTAGCAAAACTTTATCCATATCTGCAATCCTTTCCAATATGCTTAGTGTATTCCTTGTGGAGATTAATCTTTTCAACAATTGGTAACAAAACAGTTATCTTAAAGTGATGAATCTTGATACATATTGTGGTAGTTTGAGGCCTTTATGGACCCCAGAAAATCATTTTCTTAGAGCTAATCCATCCCTATGAGTTTAAACCTATTGTAAATGAGATATTTTGATTAGGTTACTTCAGTAGGGCATACCCAGTGTGGGTACAAATCCTCTGAATGGAGTCCTTTATAAATGGAATGAATATGGAGAGAGAAACCCACAGAAGCACCTAGAAAAAACCACAGAAGCAGAGTGGAAGCCAGAGGAAGCTTGAAGCTGAAAGCAATGAAACTTGGAAGAGAAGGGAGTGTCCAGCAGATGTAGCCATGTGCCTTGCCATATAAGAGAGGAATACAGGGTCAACTGTAGCCAGTCTTTGCAGAGAAAGTATTGCCTGATGGTGCCTTGACTTGGACATTTTTCTCAACCTTGAAATTGTAAGCTTACAACCTAATAAATCTCCATTGTAAAAGCCAACATATATATATATTTTTAAAAATGAGTTTTTATGTCTAGGATAGTTCAAAGAGATCATACTGGAGGTTATGCTTATGCAGGACTAGGACAGACTTCATTAACTGTCACAGTAAACAAAGCCTCAAACAAGAACACTCCTGAGGGCTTTAGGGACATCTGGTCAACAAAGTGATGGCAGACATCTTCATGAATCAAAACCCCTTCAGCAGTCCCCATTTGGAAGTGTATGATAATCTATCTCACCAATGTAACATAGTTATACTCATTTATCATTCCCCTAATCATGATTCTTCTACTTTTTAATTTGAAATTATACTTTTTAGTGTTCCTGTTAAGTATATTTCCCAGAGACATACCTTTGGACTGTTTGAATGTCAGATGAGCCCTGTTACCTACAGAGTAATAGACAACTCCTACTGTCCAGTTTGTTTTGTTTTGCCCTAGAAAACCAAAAAAAAAAAAAAATGAAGATGATGGTCAGGTCCAATCCTCCCAAAATGGAGAGTGTTTACAGCTGTGGACAAGATAAGTCCTTTCATATACCCTGTGGTATCCAAGCCCCCACTCAGACTGTGGCTGTTGTAACAGATGTCTTCCTGGCTCCCTACTTACTGGAAAATGTACAATTATGGAAGGGGTGTGGTCAAGGACCAAAGTACATGAGTTGTTATTGTTGTTGTTATATTGTGTTGATGGAAACTTGTGAAACCTATATAAAGATAGTGGTTACCAGGGGTTCAGAAGGGAGTGGGGGATGAATGGATGGAAAAGGGCATATTTTGGGTGATTGAGATACCTCTGTTTAATACTGCAATGACAGACACATGATATTAAGCATTTGCCAAGGCCTATGGATTGGTACAGCACAAACTAAAAATACAAGGTAATCTATAGTATTTGGTTAGCAGCAATATTGGTCCTTCAACTTTAAGAAATGTATCACACTAATCTAAGACATCAATAATAAGGAAAACTGTGTATATGGGTATGTGGGAGGTTATACAGGAATTTCCTATACTTATACTTCCAGGATATTTTTTCTGTATATGAAAATCTAAAACTTCTCTAAAAATAAAGTTTAAAAATTAATTTCCCTCATACTTAAATATTCTCCATTATTTCTATTGTCCCTATTTTATTATTTTCCATCAAAACAATTAAAGCACATTTCTGATTTGCAGCTCTAGTTTCCTAAGTATATTGAAAGACCCTCCTATTTTCTCACCTGTATTTTTTAGAGGGCATCAGGTTCACCTGTAACACAAGTCTGAGTAAACTACAAAGCCCTATCTCAAATTACATATTCAAGCTCATATTCTAGTTTTAGGGTGAGGGTAATAGCTTCTGAAATATTTTGTAGCTGATGAAAAACTTTTCTTCTTACTTCTGGAACTGAATTGGTCACTCAATTAAAAAAAACACTCTGAATATTAAACATTTGAAGAATTATGTCAGCTCATTAATATCTTCCTCAATTCCCCATGGGATACCCACAGAGAAACCACAATACTTCTCTTTTACAACAGAAAAGCAACAAGATGAAATTTTTTCCTATAATATTCAGTGAAAGTTTCTGGAACAACAGCCTACATGATAAAAATGACTTCATGTAAGCATTTTTACTCCTACTAAGAAGTGATCCTTCAGTGGAAAAATAGCATAATATAAGATTGGAAAAGGGGTGGAAATAATTATGTTCTAGTACATAATCTTAGGTCTTATATTTACTAGCTATGTGGCTTTAAGTTAATAACTTAAATCCACTGAAATCCAGTTTCCTCTTGCTGAAAAGATAATTTCTATAATTCTTAAATATTGAAAAATTATTTATGCATTAAAATAATAAGAAAGCATAACATATAACAATTTATATGCATTTAAAAATTACTATGTTTCTTATTTAAATTTTAAACTGCTACTTTTCAAAGTGACATGAGATAATTTAAGCTCATGGAGATTATCACAGAGAGGATACATTTACAGATAAAAATTATTAAAAGAGATGTGGGGCAGTAGACAGCTAACCGTAATATTATATGTGAATATTATTAAAGGTCAGATAGAAGTAAATGTCACAGGTTTTGAGTTTCATATACCTCTCCTTATCTTGGGACTCTCATAAACTTACATAGGTGCTAGTGCCTGTTTATAAATGAGAAAAGAATTAGAATAAAATTCTAAAAATACCTGAATGCCTTGGTCCCCCACAAAGAAATTATGACAGTGGATAGGTAATGCTGGTCATGGAATCTGAATAAAAAGAAGAAATAAAGAAATATGATATTGCTAGGTTGCCTTTTGGAAACAGTTGACCTAATAATTAAAAGCAATACCAGAGTATAGACTACAATGTAAACTGTTGTCCATGGTTAGTAGCAATGTTTCAATATGTGTTAATGAATTGTAACAAATGTACCACATTAATGATGTTTGTTGTTAATGTGTGAAATTGTGGGGGAGGGAGGGAGTGGGGTGTATGAGAATCCCTTATTTTTTTAATGTAACATTTATGTAATCTAAAGGTTTTTTTCATAAAAAATTAATTAAAAAACAATACCAAATTGATGTATAGATTTAATGGAAAACAATTCAAATTTAAGCAAAATTTCTATGTTGAAAAAGATGAGCTGATTTTACAATGTATTTACAAAAAACAAAGGAATAGGATAGTCAAAAGAATTTTGAAAAAAAAGTATAAAGTTAGAGAACTCCCATATCTGATTTTAGGATTTACAAAAATCTAAGAGAATTAAGAGAGTGTGGCATTATTGAAAAGATAGATATTTTCAATAATTGAACTGATTAGATAGTTCAGAAATATATTTACACATAGATGGTAAAGATTAGTGCTACCAGAATGGCTTGAAGGATGCAGGGGTGATGATTCCATCACATTACAATTCACCATTCCTATTTGGCATGTACAAGAAACAGATGGATCTTGGAGCATTACAATGGTTTAACATAAACTAAACCAGGTGACTGCTATAATACAAATTCATGGGCTGTGACCAATAGTTTAGTTGGGTTGCCAGGGCTTAAAAGGAATGTGGAATATTGCAGACTAACTATTCTTGAGGACAGGTGTGTAGATAGAATTATCTGAATGGGTGAAAACACAGAACTTATTTCATTCCCATGTAAATGCTTACCTGAATGTTTCTTTAGAAGAGAAGGATTTAATAATCAAGTGGATAAGATGACTTGTACTGTTAATACCACACAGTCTTTTCCCAGATATTGTCCAAAATGTTCAGGACCAAAGTGGCCATGTGTTGGAGAAGATGCTGAGAGCCATAGCATAAAGGGTTAAGCATTTAAAAAGCATGCTTGCTGGCAGAGAAACATTAGTAAATGTCTCCAAGCACACTGCATGCTGCAGATATCAGTGGGAGGAGGCAGAGCAGAGTGAACTCACCACACAGATGTTATTGTCTGAATTCTCAAGAAAGATTGTCTGGGAACTCACAAACAGGTAACGCTCTCACACACCAAGCTGAAAACATTAAACACTGCTTTAAGCTGTAAGCTGAATAAAAGAAAGGGTCACAGTAACCTCAGTGCTGTTCTGCCTGAGTGAGCTGCAGCCCTCTGCTTCAACTACAACTTGTCTGACTCTTCCTTTGTGCCTCACACTGATAACAACAGCCATGGTGGATTTGATGCAAGTTATGTGTAGTCTTAGTGACATGGACTGCCACTTACCAAGGCCAACCTGAGCAAAGCCACACCTGGATATCCAGTATGCCAGTAGCAGAGGCCAACACAAGCACCCCAATTTATCATCATTCTTCAAAGTGTTCACCCAGTTACCTGATGTCATGTTGATCATGCTGGACCACTTTCATCATGAAAGTGGCAGTATTTTGTTCTTACTGAAAAATAATCTTATTCTGCATATGGATTTGGCTTCTCTACACACAATGCAATTTACAAAACTATGCTCTATGTGTCCTATAGAATGCCTTAAACACTGTCATGGTATACCACAAGTATTTTTTTTGTAATACTAAATCATTTTACAGAAAATGAAATGTGGCCAATGAGTCCATGTTCATGGGATTAGCTGACCTTACCATGTAAGCCATCATCCTGAATCAGATAGATTGACAGAACCATGAAATGGCCTTCTGAAGACTCAATCACAATGTTATCAATGGAGCAATTCCTTAGAGGCATGGATAAGTAATCTCCAATGGTCTTTACATCCTCTAAATCAGTGTCCACTCTATGGTGTTATATGTCCCATAGCTGAGATCCACAGACCAAAGACTGTAAAATAGAAATGGGAGGGGCACCAACTATTATTTCCCAGGTGATCCACTAACAAGTTTATTAATAGTTTGTGGTTCTCCCCATAACACTATTCACTTGGAAAAACTTTGCTGTGCATCACAAAATTAATATGACATGATTCCCATCGTCATGATTTTTATTGGAACTGGCTTTAATCCAGAGACAGCATTATCTGTTGTTCCACCTGCTGGATCACAGATGGTCAGAATTTCATTTGGCAGTGGCCATTTCTCAGTTATGGGGCCTGAGGAAGGATGTGGATATTTGATACCTTTTGACAGAATATTGCTAGCTATCTTGGAATCCACTAAATCTAAATCCTCCTCTCCTCCAGGAAAAATTCCTTTTCTTTATGTACTTTCATTACAATCCAATAGTAAAACTATTTTTCTAAATGCCATAAGTTCCTCCAAGATGAATTGGGTTTTCAGTGCCCCATGGTGAATATTTAACCTGAACAAAATTGGAGTCACTTCAGAAAATAAGGGAAAAGGATTTCTCAGACCCAATGGATAGCATTTTTTATTGGTATGAAAAAGCTTCCAAATGGCATTTTGAATAAAAAATTGCTTCACTTAGGATTAATTTGACCCAAACTAATGAGAAATTTGACAAAATTAAGCAATGACTGGACTCATTACCCTAGTAAATCATCCTCCTTCTTGTCCTATAGAGTGGAAAAATTGAAGGCAGTAATAGACATATCTACAATAATAGTTGGAGACTTAAATACACCATTATTATTAGTAGACAGAATATCTATACAGAGGATCAATAAAGAAAGAGAACTTGAAAAATATGATAAATTAAGTAGACCTAATAAACATATAGAGAACATTGCTCACCCAAACACCAGGATATACATGCTTCTCAAGTGTGCAAGGATCATTCTCCAGGGAAGACCACATATTAAGTGACAAAACAAAGTCTCATTAAATCTAGAAAGACTGGAATTATATATAGCATCTTCTCTGAGCAATAAGAAATGAGGCTGACAGTCAAAAGCAGGTGAATTCAAAGATGATCTAATACCAATCTTATTCAAAGTTTTCCACAAAATTGAAGAGGAAAAATACTACCAAACTCATTTTATGAAGACAACATCACCCTAACACCAAAGCCAGATAAAGATATTAATAAAAAAAAGGACCAATATCTCTGATGAATATAGATGTAAAATTCCTCAACAAAATAATAGCACACAGAATCCAAATCACATTAAAAGAATTATACTCCTCGATCAAGTGGGTTTTATCCCAGGTATGCAAGGGTAGTTCAACACAAGAAAGTCAATTAGTGTAAAAAACCATAAAAAACAATGTTTCTTGGTAAAAATACTCCAAAAGATAGGAGTAGAAGGAAACTTTCTCAATATGATGAAGTTCATATATAAAAAATCTAAAAATAACATTATGCTCAGTGATGAAAGACTGAAAGCATTCCCGCTGAGATCAAGACAAGGCAAGGATGCTCACTGTCACAATCATTCAATATTGTGCTAGAGAGTCTAGCTAGAGCAATTAGTCTAGACAAACAAGTAAAAGGCACCCAAAAAAGAAAGGAAGAAATAAAACTTTCACTATTCACTGATAGTATGATTTTATATATACAATCTCTTGAAAAATCCACAACAAAGCTACTAGAACTAATAGACAAGTTCAGCAAAGTGGTGGGATACTGGCTTAATACACAAAAATCAATAGTGTTTCCATACACTACTGATATGGAATCTAAGGAAATGAAATTCAAATAAGATATCCTTTCAAACCTATTAGACTAGCTGCTATTAAAAAGTCAGAAAACTGTAAATGTTGGAGAGGATATGGAGAGAAAGGAAACCTTATTCCCTGTTGGTTGGAATGTAGAATGGGACAGCCAATGTGGAGAACACTTTGGCAGTTCATAAGGAAATTGAATATAGACTTACCAAGTGACCTGGCAATACCATTACTAGGTATATACCCAGAAGAACTGAGAGCAAAGACATGAACAGACATCTACACACCAATGTTCATAGTGGCCTTATTCATGACTGTTAAAGGTTGGAAGCAACCCAAAGTGTCCATCAACTGGTGAATGGATAAACAAATTGTGGTGTATATATATATGGCAGAATATTATGCAGCAGTAAGAAGAAATGAAGTCATATGGCATATGACAACATGGATGAACCTGGGGGACTTTATTTTGAGTGAAGCAAGCCAGACACAAAAGGAAAAATGATGTGTGATTGTGCTATTATGGACTAAATAAATTGTGTAAACCCATAGAGTTTATAATTAGAATAAAGGTCAACAGATAATAGAAAGAGGGTAGAGAATGGAAAGCTAAGGGTTAATCTGTGTAGAATTCATAAAATGGTTGTATGTAAATCTTTGGAACTGAATAGAAATGGTTAAAACATATTTTAAAAAACAGGTGGAAAACTGGAAAATTTATAAGTATGTGGTAGGTAAAAAACACAGTCTTTAACCATCAGTGGGTCAAAGAAGAAATTGCAAGGAAAATTAGTAAATATTGCAAGATGAATAAAAACAAAAGCATAAAATATCAAAAGGTATGGGATGAAAACAAAAAAGAATTAAAAAAAGAAAGAAAAAGAAAAACATTAAAAAAATGCTATCAGATGGAGCAAAGGCAGTGCTGAGAGGGAAATTTATAGTCCTAAATGAAGACTTAACTGCATACTGGGAGGAACTAGAAAAACAAAGCAAACTAATCCCAATTCAAACAAAATTGAAAGGAGAAGGTAAGAATTAGCAATAGCTATGACACAAATTAATGAAATTGAGAATTATAAAAATAGAGAAAATTTACAAAATTGAAAGAAGCTGGTTCTTTCTCCCAAAAGAGGTGTTATGGATCTGGCTATGATACATCCTTTGTCTTGTTTTTTCTGTCCTGTTAAAATGTATATGGTGAGTTCATCCTCGTTTGGACACCAAATCCATTGATTTCCAGCTTATTATGTGGCTTTCACTCTACATTTGAATTCCATGCTGTTTATAAAGGACTGGAGCAATCTATTACAACCCAATTGGATTCAGTACACCACACCTTAACTAAAAATGACATCATCAAAATGTGCTATTTAAAATGGAATTGGATAAAGTTCAGAACATGAATTTTTTTCAGTTCATATTTCCAGTTGACAAGTGATTTTTTTTTCTTTTTTTTTTTATTATGGGTAAAAATCAAAATTCTCACAATACATACAAACATTTGCAAAATGATATATAAATATATATGCATATATGTGTATTTGCTTACAAAAATGTTATTTATATATATATATATATACATATATTTTAAGAGGTGCTTAGATTACCCAAAATATTACACGGAACCCACTGGGATTCCCATGTTGCCCACCTCCCACACCTTCCACCACATCCCACACAAATATCTCCCACAGTGTGGCCCATCACCCTCAATGAACGTACACATCCTGGAGCCTTGCCACCAACCATAGACCACTGTTCACACTGTAGACCAACTCTCTCCCACTCAGTTCTGAGTGGTGTGTGCTGATTTAAAATAGCCGACATCCGTTGCCACAACAATACTCAGGATAACCTCCAATGCCCAAAGAAGCCCCTATATTTCAACTGCTCATCCCCTCCCTACCCCAAAAGTGTCAAGTGGCCACTGGCTCCACCTCATTGTTATAATTTCTTGCATTGCTAGAATCACCATATGTGAACAAGAGAATACCATCAAGTCCACTCTAGTCCATAGTTCTTCCCCCAATTCTAAGGGGACTGGGATGGTGATATCCACTCCAACTCCAAGTGAGAGAGGGCTTATATCCCATGGATATGGTGGGTGGGATGATCCTGCCTGCAGATGCAGGCCCTCTCCATTCCCTGGGATGGCCATTGCCCATCGTTGTCTCCTCACCA